>JAEAOA010001155.1:1136987-1424487 GCA_016746295.1 Potamilus streckersoni
TTTCTATCTGCCCTCGTGAGATCGTGTTTTATGTATATGTGGTTCATTGTGTATTTCCTTTTTAAATATTTGTCTTTAAGCATTTATAAAGTGTTAAACTAGCACCCCTTCTAATCTTTAATAACTTCTGTAAACATTAATTGTAGTCATGTTCATAACAATAAATAAACTGACACCCACAATACACAAACATCTCTGGATCCTTCTGAAACATATTTGTGTTTTTTTTTAAATTTATTTCCGTGTGTGTTTTTTCCCCGTTCTCTGGCCTTTATTACACGTTTATTTATTCTTTATTTTACTTTCACATTATACTAATTTGGACACCTTCTACGTTATCCAATATGTTGGCTAAAATTATATGTAAAACGTCCTCGATGAAAACGCAAGAAACTGGCTTTATATACATTGTAGGATTTGTATTTCTTACATTTGTTTTGACGGCTCCGGTGGCCTAGTGGTTAGAGCGTCCGCCTCGGATGTGGGAGGTCTTGGGTTCGATCCCCGGTCGAGTCATACGAAAGACTTACAAAAATGGTACTAACAGCTACCTCGCTTGGCGCTCAGCATTAAAAGGTTAGTGTTAGGACAGGTCGCACTGGTGTCAGGATAATGTGACTGGGTGGGATATCATGCTACATGTCTGCGGCATGATGCCCCAGTGCTATGCATCACTATAAACTGCCACACTTCAGACATCGTAGCGATATGACTGACAAATTGTCAAATCTACATTAAAATCATAATAAAATCACGTCTTACATTTGTTACATTACCTAAATGTTAGTTGCAAAAAAAAAGAATCAACAGCATTGCATTTATTAAACTCCTTTTCCCATAGGTATATTTTATGATTACACTTTGATTATTATTAGACTATAGCAAAATACGGAACAAAATTAATATCTTACCTTCTTCGTGCGTTTTCGGTATTTATTGCAACTTCCGTCTAATTTGAATACGAATCAACAGTCAACAATAATTAAGTTTGAGATAATCCCTAAATGCCACCTTGTCTTCAGATAATGATACCACACTGATAGAATACTGTAATATTGTTATTAGCAAATGTAGATTAAATATTGCTCAGAATGAAGAATGCGACACGAATTTCTGCAACTTCGGGCTGGTAGTTTCACAAGTTGATCACTACTGAATGTAACGAAGTGACAATTTACATAGCAAAAAAAAACAAAAAACAATTCAGCTGATTTGTTGTCTTTCCCAATTGTCGTTAAATTTTTTATATTATTACCACATCTGGTAACACATAAAAACCTTTCGTCCATACTTGACATCTGTCCTTTAAAAAAGCTCAAAAGACAATAGCGAGAGTATCCCACCTGCTGCAAAATCCACCAAATCACCAGGTCTAACTTTAATATTTAATATAGCTCAAAACTGCTAAAGTGTTTGCCTGCTTTCATCTGTGCGCGTTTCTTCCTGCTGAATGGGGAACAATAATCGAGTCTAACTATACGTATCAGAAACGGTCGGTGTGCAGCTGGCAAGCACTCACCAGCGTTTGATTCGATCTGATGCCCGACAATAACGCAAACATTCAAGGTAGAGAATAACTATATTTCACTTAGTGTCTGACTCGCCAGGGTGATAGTCGTCTCGGTTGAATCGAATTATCTCTAAAAGAACATGTGTAATATTTGGTTAGCAATATTCAGAAATGAATGGAGAGTTAAGGTGGTCTCATTAATGATAAATCCATACAGTATGTCATATGATCTCAGTACTAAAGTAATTGTGTATAAATGTAATATGGTAGTGATAACAGCGCCCTGTAGCAACATTCAACTTTTTGGGACTCTTTTTTTAAGCTCCTAAATATGTGCTCTAAGTTGTTAAACAGAAGTAAATTTACGATATCTTTTGATGATATTTCACCACAAAAAATGATAGACTTCTTAAATGAATGTGGTTTATATAATAAATTCTGACCCAGTATGTTAAGGATTTTATGTTTTAAAGATTTATTTGAATAAATTTTTAATAACTATAAACCGTTACCCTTTGTCTTTGGTGTTATATTGCTTCTTGTTTACACTCATTTGACATGATTTATTTTGTTTGTTTAGTTATTTATTTTAAAGATGTTTGGTTTTTGAATAACATGATATCATTCGATATTTGCTGTAATAAAGACTAACGCTGTCTTAATTATCAGATTTGGTTTTCATCTTTTTGATGATATTGACACCGAGATTGTTCAAGAGGATATTTTTCTGAAGAAGCCTGGGGAAAGTTATAGCCAATACTATTGGCACCGAGATCGTTGAAATAAAGTACATTTATTTCTAAAGAATACTGTAGGAACCTTTTCAAAGATTCAACGGAACTATATTTTAAAAGATAACCTAGATCTGACCAGATGATAACATATATATCTCTCTAAAGGATAACATAGAAAACTTCCTAGATGATAACATGTAATATTTTTTCTAAAGGATACCATGGTAATCGTTGTACACCATATCTTAGAAACCTTTTCAACGGTGTTCTGGGAACTGTGCTACCGGATACGTGTACATTTTTCTAAAGGATACCGAATGAAAAGGATTAAAGTTTGCTAGATGTTTCTTTTGAATGATTCTGTCTGCCTTATCTAATGATGTTAATGTAAATATTCAAACAGAAGATGCTTATTCGGTGCTGAAACAAAAATTATGAGTGAATATTTGGCATATGCGATTACCACCATCTGTTTGTTTGCGTGGAATCGAGATTTTGTCTGATCATCTACCCTCAAGAATGATACATGTACGCTTCATCTAACTAATATTGTCTGCTTAAACCCTACATACGACATTATTGGCGCTGACTGTCGACTTAATCATACCTAAAGATATTACTGACTTTGAGATCAGTAAATAATGCCATATAACTGTTATAGCAGATTCGTGTGGTCTTGATATAGGCTGCTTGCCTCAATATAAATGTTCAGGGCACTATGTTTGATAACATTAGTTTTCTGATCAGAGACGATGGTTCAGTAGGTCTAATAATCAAACAATGTAGAATTTACTTAGACCGTTAAACGTACGAACAGTCTGTTGTCATAAGTTTACTCAAATAGATAATTTGATGATACACTAACATTAAGTGTGTGTGTGTGTGTGTGTGTGTGTGTGTGTCTTAAGACAAGCGTCATATGATGCGACAGGTGCATGGTATATCTATTTGAAAAGAGTTTTCCAATTATCTACACCTGCTTTGCTGTGATCTAGAACATAAATGGTGCAGGATGAATTTTAGAAGGGATTATTTTAAAGTACTGATAGTCAACCGATAATTAGCTTCTTTTAGAAACATGATCTTCTGGAAGCTCGTTGAATGCTACCAATAAGGCCCTTATGTAACTTTTGTAATTAAATTGTGAAAAAGATCATTGTATTTTACATTTCTGGATTTGGAAAGGTCAGTGCATGCATACGCATTCGGAAACAAAGACAAAAGGATTAGCTTGCGTTAGTTCTCCATAATCACATTCGGAGTTTTGAATATCCAAACCATATTGATCAGGGCTATTCTCACTCTAGCTACAATGTTGAAGCCAGTTTATGATACACAATTTGATTTTGTATATCGTAGTCAAATATTATAACTCGTTGCAAATTCGTTTCAGTTTGTGCAGCGCAAATGCAAACGCCAAATCAACTTGGAAAAATTCAAGTGTGTCTGCATTAAAAAAAAACAAAGATTCCCACCCACCAAAAGCCATCATATGGATGGAAAATGTTTTGCAGTGAAAACAGATTTTCTCAACACTTAGCTATCTTCTTTGTACTTGAGTATATTTGTATATCTATTTCAATTAAAATGACGATGTTTATTATTTGTTAAAAAATATGTGAATAACCAATCCTCACAAGAGCGCTATATTTATAATATATACGAGTCTGACATGGACCACTCAAGAGCCTTCCATCATTTATGCTGGTAGTATGTCATTTCCTTAATCTGCATGCAACCAGACAACCATTTACGTCTTTTTCAAAACGTAGGCTAATATCAAAGCTATACTGAACTTAATGAAACGTTTCTTCACAACAAATTCAGGCTTTTACGTGCACAAGAATGGGAACAAAGAGGCGAGGCAATTTTGGAAAGTTACCTGAGTTATAGAGTTTTATATCAATTATGTCTTTTCCTACATGTAACTTGACAATGCATGTAACTTTTCAATTTTAATTGGTTACAAGTATTAAGCATTTACCATATAGTATTGCCGTCCTTTGTACTGCGGAGTGTACTGTAAAATAGTGGAATTTAGCTCTGACAAGTCGCAGTTTACATACTTGTGTTATAGACAATAATTATGTTTTTATATGTATACGTGATTAACCATTGAATATATTTAATCTTATCCTTCTGCAATGAACATATTTGTGTTTTCATTTAGTTTTGGTTTTATGGATGTGTTTGTACAAGTTGGAATTGTAACCTAGATTAATTTTCTTTGTTATATCACTGTGATGTCTGCAGTGTGGCAAGATATATATATATATATATATATATATATATATATATATATATATATATATATATATATATATATATATATATATATATATATATATATATATATATATATATATATATATATATATATATATATATATATATATTGATGTCTGGCACTGGGGTATTATGCCACAGATATGTACCATTAAGTCCCACCCAGTCACATTATCGTGTCACCAGGTCGACCGATCCGAACACTAACCTCTTAATGGTGAAAGCCAAGCGAGGCAGTCGTAAGTACCATTTATAATAGTCGTTGGTATGAATCGATCTGGTTTTGAATCTCGCATCCAAGGCGAACGCAATTTGCTTCCACCAAGGACACGGCTTGGTAATCGATTTGGGCTGATCCAAAGGTGGTATTCGAACCCTCAAGTATGAGTCGCGAGACCAGCACACTAACCAGTAAACCACCGAGCCTCCTCACTCACAGATTAATCAAATGCTTCATCAAATGCCTACTTGAAAGCACGCATGCTTGATAAAATGAAATATATAATGTTGTATCACACATTCAACATTGCAAGCAACGCCTTATGATTCATAGAGAAATGCAGTGAAATACACAGTGAAAATCGAGATATCGTATTCCTGACCCGACGCTTTCAAATTAAAGAAAACTGTTAATCAAAACAAAGACAAGGTAATTGTAAAAATAGAGTGCTTATGTGCCTTAGCCAATGAATAAAACGTTGTGATAGGATGATAATATCGTATATTCTGTGGAATAATACGATTATGTATTTGTTTTGCAGAAATTCCTAGAAAAGATTCTTCAACTGAAACAAAACATTAAAATCTTAAGCCAAGCACAAGTTGAACCGAGTTTCGTAAATCAACCATCAAATGTAAGGCTTGATTGAACACTTGGAAGAACAAGAGGAAACGGTTTCTTGTTCGTTATTTCAGTTTCGTTTAAAGAACACATGCACACACTTAAACACTTTGTCATCATTCTGCAGACATGTAGCATCATGTCACACCCAGCCGCATTATCTTGACATCAGGCCGACCAGTCCTAACACTAACCTCTTAATGCTGAGCTCCACGCGATGCAGCTTTTAATGTCATTTTTATAAGTCTTTGGTACGACTCGACGCTCTAGCCACTTAGGCCATCGAGAGAGAGAGAGAGAGAGAGAGAGAGAGAGAGAGAGAGAGAGAGAGAGAGAGAGAGAGAGAGAGAGAGAGAGAGAGAGAGAGAGAGAGAGAGAGAGACTAATAGGATCTGGCTGACAGCATTCATTGCACTAGTATCTGATCAAGGGATCGCTGTGTTAGTTTCTGATTAAGATGAATGTACCTGACAAAGTAAATTAGAAGACCTGTCTAACTAGCTTTAGCGTTATTGCCTCTCACTGAGTCTATGTCAGATTCAATTGCAAAACAGACACTAGATCAACAATCAACGTAAACGAAAACATTACATAAGTTTACACGATTATTTCCAACTGAATTATTGTTTGAAAATGTTCGATGTCGCGCCTAACTTGTGTCAACTCATGCAGTAATGGCAACCTTATTGGTATTAATGGGCCAACGGAGGAAACAATGTATTTCCTAATCAGTCTATTTGTTTCGTGGGACAACGTCGAGTGCTGATAAGGGTGTTGTTGAGGAACGATTTTCTTTGCACTCTTTCTAACCAGGATGACGAAGCTATTCTTCTATTAACCGTGCACATTATTTTACCCTCTTTCATGTGCGTACACTATACAAATTCGATTGCAAAACGTTAGCATGCATGTTTACAACTTATCAGTTCTTTGACGGTGTGATGATATTGACTCACTTACGCTGCTAGTTGTAGAAAGACCGGAAACAAAGACTAAAACTCATACAACTTCTATCGATTTCTTGCCACGTAAGAATTGATATGAATGACAAAGGCTGTAACAAGGTGCCACCTTTTCCTGATGTCAAGACTAATTATTTAGATTATTTACTATTGGCAATACATTTTAAATCGGAACACTCTGGTGGGGTTGGATCGGTGGGTGGGGTTCAGTACTTTAGACAAAATATATAAACTCACATATATGCAGAATTGGAATAGTTTTTCGCTATAGGAAATATAGTGCTATACACACCATATAGACACCATAGACACCAGTGCTATAGACAAAATATATAAACTCACATATATGCAGTACTGGAATCGTTCATTCGCTTGTGTATCGTTGTCTACTGTTATATAATGACTAAAAATAGTAACAACAATTTTATGATTTTCAAAATATTAAGAGCAATATATTTCGATATAATTGAAAATAATTTGGATATTGAGAAATTTTGAGGGGTTTTAGTAAGGCTTAAAGGAAGACAATATAAATAAGATAGATTTTTGCAGATAATTATAAAGGTATTTGCCACCCTGTACAGCATTTAAATCCAGAGATATACCGAATATATAGATAAAACTGCTATCGTTGGGCACAAAACGCACAAAATATATTGTCCCGTCCGATCATATCCTTGTATTATTACGAATACATTGGACACCAAAATTATATATCTACTCTAATTTTTAGTGCAATTGACTAATAGAGAATTGGTTGACAAATTCTTGAAATACATTAGACGTAAAGAGTATTAATGTTATAAATTTTCAGCTAAGGGACACTGTTTCTGTTTCGCGTGAACTGACATTTTTACTGTTTCTTTTGTTTTGCCTGTTAGATTTCATGTATCTATTTATTTATACGGCTTCTTTGATCTTGCTAATTACTATCCATGTATCTATATGTTTATTAAAAAACGCACTCTGTAGGGTATTATGGAAATCGATAATATTGAAATATTGATAGGATGACGTTGTCACGTTAAATGTAAACGGTTTAGAGATAACAAACATTATAAAAAATGTGTAATGATCGACGATATATAGTGTCTAAATTTACAACCTTCTTCTTGAGAGAATTCAAATCAGTAAAATGTACGAATCGTTGTATTTGTATTCAGTAAATAGAAACGCGGTGTATGTGTAGGGTTCGTATATCGGGTAGAATATCTGACGGAAGGTGTAATACAATTAATCACGGTAAATTTGGTAAAACATGCAGTGTCTCACGGTGATACCTTATTGGACGATAAAACCGTTGGAATATATTATCCTTATTTTACCTAAAGTCTAAATCATACAATGCAATTTGCTTACATTTGAGTGGACATTTTTACCGGGTATGTAGGTCTCGATAGGTTTAGTTTTGAGCAGCAAGATTATCCGATGTGCGATTCAAACAGTTAATTCTTACTCTTAGCTACCAAACGGTTGACTGGTATATCGTCTGAACGATCCTTATCAATTTGTTTTTAATGTTTACTGATTTTCTTAGGGATTTGTGTTGTATCCCGTGTTATGAACTTAAACTAATGTATACAAATCAGGAGAGAAAAGGTAATTCGAAGGTAAAGTGATGGCTTCAATTTCTCCTGTTGCAGAACCACCCACCACCGCACATAATTTGTATGTGTGTGTGTGTATGAGAGAGAGAGAGAGAGAGAGAGAGAGAGAGAGAGAGAGAGAGAGAGAGAGAGAGAGAGAGAGAGAGAGAGAGAGAGAGAGAGAGAGAGAGAGATTATGGATTTTTTACATAGCTTGAACAATTTTCCCGTCACTTTGTTACAATATCTACAATGTGGCAGTTTATTATCATGTCTAGCACAGAGACGTCTTGCCGTAGACAATTAGCATCATGTCCCATCCGGTCACATTATCCTGACACCAGGTCAACAAGTCCTAACACTAACCTCTTAATGCTAAGCGCCAAGCGAGGCAGATGTTATTACTGATGTTATAAGCCTTTGATATTACTCCAACAAGGTCAGACGATCCAACCACTTAGGCCACCGGAGCAGCCATATAAATTTAAATGAGCAATTTTAAATAACAAAGAATATATGAACATACTGTTTCTAACAAGCATGCAAAAAATGCCTAATAGAATGTCGGTGTAATAATAGATGGTGCTGAAGAATAAAAGACTTTATAACATTTTTAGACAAAATGACATACATGTATTTGACTACATGTTTAAATGTTAAAATGATATTCGATTCTTTGTGCAATATAGACAGATTTATCTTGAGCATAAAAAGACATAACAGTTTTAACATTTCTCTGTTTTCCAAATCTAACAAGTTATTACATGAAAAACTCACTAACCGGATTACAGTATATGTTACGATTGACACTGAAGATAATCAATGTTATTGTTTTGCACCGAGAAATCCCAGTCGATGATAGACATTTTTCTCATCCATTTTTGTTCAATTATTTCAATAAAAGTTTAGTTTTGCAATATTGTTAACAGATTCAGTACAGTATTATTCATAAGGTACTATTATTGATCTCACTCTACACAAAAGGTCATCAGTCCGTGTACTATTGTAACAAAAATCTGATAATCATATAAGCAGAATCTAGCCATATATGTCGTTCTTAGAGAGGGGAGGGTGGCAAATCAAGCAAAATGTTAAAATATGAGCTATGCGCTAAGAACATCTCGAACAACGTTCTATTCTTGTGTAAATTACAGTACTGCGCATTTTTACGAATATGTTTATGACGGTAATGAGATGACGTATCGACCCTAAGTGTGTATGTGTGTGTGTGTGTGTATGTGAGTGTGTGTATCGCAACAATCAAAGTAGTGTGGCAGTTTATTGTGATATCTAGTATTGGGGAATCATGCCGTATACTTGTGGCATCATGTCCAAACCAGTCACATTATCTTGACACAATGCTGACCAGTCCTAACACCGACCATCAACGCTCACTGCCTAGCAAGGCAGCTATTAGTACACTTTCTTTAAGTCTTTGGTATGACTGGTCCCGTGGTTAGAGTCTTTTGTATGACTGGTCTCGTGGTTAGAGTCTTTTGTATGACTGGTCCCGTGGTTAGAACATTTGAGGACTGTTCCCGTGGTTAGAGTCTTTTGTATGACTGGTCCTGTGGTTAGATCCGAATCCTAGGCGGACGCTCTTAACTCTAGGCCATCGGAGATTTAGATCTTAAGTAAATTCTATGCGTGACAAACTAGTAACATAAAACCATTTAATATCATCAGCATATTATTGCATTTAATAGATGGGTAGCATATGAAAATAACCATAAGTAATTGATATAATATATACTGTTAACTTTCATCAGTTCTAATTTTGAAAAAGTTCCATGGTTGGCAATGATACGATATATTACTTTGTTGTGTACAGACTAATGCAGAGCTCCAAATAAGCATGTAGTATCGGTAGAGATTTCAGATATATATATATATATATATATATATATATATATATATATATATATATATATATATATATATATATATATATATATAATATAGATAGATAGATAGATAGATAGTTTAATACGAACAATACTATCATACAGGTTAGAGAAATTAAATTCGTACTCTACAGAATTTCGAACCCAATTCCGCGAGTAAATGGCATCCATTGCCTTGCGTGCACCCACCAGCCCATATACCGTCACGACTAAGCACGCATCATCATAATAGGATGGCACTGAATCGGCGGTGTTATATTAGCTTGTGCGTAGCAGACACACTCGCATGACACCTAGTAAATAATTCTCACATATATACACAGTCTTATATTGCTGTTGTCTTTGTTTGTTTTTAGAACAACTCTGAGTGATGCCCACACAATAGAAAAAGGACTTATTTTAGACTATGTGATTAAGAAGACAAGACTGAGATGAGAAAAGTAATGTTAGCAAAACCGTTAGGTTTCAGTGTCACATGGGTGAGAATTTAAGGGGTTAGATATGGAAAATGCCTGTTGGCATGATAGACAGTTTTACAATCTTGCATTATGACATCATTCTAATAACGTTAATTGGAATGACTTGTACACCGGCTTGAAATGATGCTAATATAGCATCAAAATGTATAGTGTCTAAGTGATAGTATGTGTCTAAAAGTTAGTAAAGTGTCTTAGTGATAGTATAGTGCCTTAGTGATAGTATAGTGTCTTAGTGATAGCATGTGTCTAAAAGTTAGTAAAGTGTCTTAGTGATAGTATAGTGCCTTAGTGATAGTATAGTGTCTTAGTGATAGCATGTGTCTAAAAGTTAGTAAAGTGTCTTAGTGATAGTATAGTGTCTTAGTGATAGTATAGTGCCTTAGTGATAGTATAGTGTCTTAGTGATAGCATGTGTTTAAAAGTTAGTAAAGTGTCTTAGTGATAGTATAGTGTCTTAGTGATAGTATAGTGCCTTAGTGATAGTAAAGTGTCTTAGTGATAGTATGTGTCTTAGTGATAGTATGTGTCTTAGTGATAGTATAGTGTCTTAGTGATAGTATAGTGTCTTAGTGATAGTATAGTGCCTTAGTGATAGTATAGTGTCTTATTGATAGTATGTGTCTAAAAGTTAGTAAAGTGTCTTATTGATAGTATAGTGTCTTAGTGATAGTATGTGTCTTAGTGATAGTATAGTGTCTTAGTGATAGCATAGTGTCTTAGTGTTAGTATAGTGTCTTAGTGATAGTATGTGTCTAAAAGTTAGTAAAGTGTCTTAGTGATAGTATAGTGTCTTAGTGATAGTATGTGTCTAAAAGTTAGTAAAGTGTCTTAGTGAGAGTATAGTGTCTTAGTGATAGCATAGTGTCTTAGTGATAGTATAGTGTCTTAGTGATAGTATAGTGTCTTAGTGATAATATGTGTCTAAAAGTTAGTAAAGTGTCTTAGTGAGAGTATAGTGTCTTAGTGATAGCATAGTGTCTTAGTGATAGTATAGTGTCTTAGTGATAGTATGTGTCTAAAAGTTAGTAAAGTGTCTTAGTGTTAGTATAGTGTCTTAGTGATAGCATAGTGTCTTAGTGATAGTATAGTGTCTTAGTGATAGTATAGTGTCTTAGTGATAGTATGTGTCTAAAAGTTAGTAAAGTGTCTTAGTGATAGTATAGTGTCTTAGTGATAATATGTGTCTAAAAGTTAGTAAAGTGTCTTAGTGATAGTATAGTGTCTTAGTGATAGTATGTGTCTTAGTGATAGTATAGTGTCTTAGTGATAGCATAGTGTCTTAGTGATAGTATAGTGTCTTAGTGATAGTATGTGTCTAAAAGTTAGTAAAGTGTCTTAGTGATAGTAAAGTGTCTTAGTGATAGTATAGTGTCTTAGTGATAGTATTGTGTCTTAGTGATAGTATGAGTCTTAGTGATTGTATAGTGTCTTAGTGATAATATAGTCTTAATGATAGTATAGGGTCTTAGTGATAGTAGATTGTCTTAAAGATAGTATAGTGTCTTTGGTTGGTTGGTTGGTTGAATTTTTAAGGCGTACCAGTACAATGAGGCCATTTAGCGCCATACAAAAGGTTGTATCTTTCATTATGTACAAATGGTTGAAAGGTTATGTATCGGCCAGCGATACGAAACCAAATAACTCAAGGTAAAACGATAAAAATGGTAACGATGATAAAAAAGTTTCCCGATCAACGGGGATTTGAAATAATGTCTGACAACGAAAACATATGAAATGTAATTAAAATCAATCGACCGTACATATATAGCACATAAAAATGTTTTAGATGATAACATAAAATCTATAACTTATGATATATGTTTTCTTCCTTAAGAAAGTCTATAAGATAAGAAATGCAAATTGCATCAAAGAGCTCTCTCATGTCTTGCACATTGTAATATATATTACGTGTAGGTTGGAGGTCGAAACACTCCAGCATAAAGTGCTTAACAGTGAATGGTTCAATGCAAGCTATGCACGCTGGTGGGTCTTCGAATTTTAGTATGTAGGAGTGGGTTAGATAAGTATGGCCGATGCGAATTCTTGCAATGGCTACGATGCTTCCTACGGACGGCTCTGTAGGAAGGAGTCTATTCTCCTAGCGTTGGCTTGACGGAATGAAGTTTGTTATTCACGGCATCATTCCATAATACCTGCCATTTTTGACTTAAACAGTCTTTGATACTAGGATTAAAGTCAGTATACGGATTTTTAAAATCAGATGGTTCTAACGATAGGCCCATTTTAACAGCACGGTTTGTTTTATAATTACTTTTATTTCCAGCATGACTGGGTAACCAACAGTATATTATATTGTGCGATTCACTCAGCTCAGTATCTTTAAGGATAAAATTAGCTAATAATGGATTGTCTTTTTGTAAGCATAATGTCTTAATGATATTATAGTGTCTTATTTCTAATATAGTGTCTTAATGAGAGTATAGTGTCTTAATGATAGTAGTGTATTTGTGATAGTATATTGTCTAAGCGCTATTATAATCTCTTAATGATAATATAGTGTCTTAACGAGAGTATAGTATCTTTGTTTGAGTATATTGTGTTAGTGATATTATATTGTCCTAATGATAGTATAGTGTCTTAATGATAGTATAGTGTCTTTGTGATAGTGTATTGTCTTAGTGATAACATTGTCTTAATGATAGTATAGTGTCTTAATGATAGTATAGTATCTTAATGATAGCATAGTGTCTTAATGATAATATAGTGTCTTAATGATAATATAGTGTCTTAATGATAGTATAGTATCTTTGTGATTTTACAGTGTCTTAATGAAAGTATAGTGTCTTAATGATAGCATAGTGTCTTTGTGATAGTGTATTGTCTTAGTGATAACATTGTCTTAATGATATTATAGTGTCTTAGCGATAGTATAGTGTCTTAATGATAGCATAGTGGCTTAGTGAACGCATATTGTCGTAATGATAGTATACTGTCTTAATGATAGCATAGTGTCTTAATGATAATATAGTGTCTTAATGATAGTATAGTGTCTTAGTGATAGTATAGTGTCTTAATGATAGTATAGTGTCTTAATGATAGCATAGTGTCTTAATGATAATATAGTGTCTTAATGATAGTATAGTGTCTTAATGATAGTATAGTGTCTTAATGATAGCATAGTGTCTTAATGATAATATAGTGTCTTAATGATAGTATAGTGTCTTAATGATATTACAGTGTCGTAGTGACAGTATATTGTCTTGATTATAATATAGTGTCTCAGTGATAGCATACTGTCCTAGTGATGGTATAGTGTCTTTGTGATGGTATATTTCCTTAATGATATTATTTTGTCTTAATATTAGTACATTGTCTTAATGATAGTAAAGTGTCTTAATTATAGCACAGTGTCTTGATCATAATATATTGTATTAATGATATTATAGTGTGCTTGTGATACATTAGTGTCTTAGTGATAGCATAGTCTCTTGTTGATAGTATAGTGTCATACTGATATTATAGTCTTAATGAGATTATAGTATCTTAGTGACAGTATATTGTCTTAACGATAGTATAGTGTCTTAGTGATAGCATAGTCTCTTGTTGATAGTATAGTGTCATAATGATAGTATAGTCTTAATGAGATTATAGTGTCTTAGTGACAGTATATTGTCTTAACGATAGTATAGTGTCTTAGTGATTGCATAGTCTCTTGTTGATAGTATAGTGTCTTAATGATAGTATAGTATTAATGAGAGTATAGTGTCTTAGTGATAGTATATTATCTTAATGATAGTATAGTGTCTTAGTGATGGCATTTGTCTTGGTGATAGTAAATTGTTTTAATGGTAGTATAGTGTCTTAGTGATGGTATATTTTCTTAACAATGATATAGAGTCTTAATGATGACTTAGTGTCTTAGTTAAAGTATAGTGTCTTAATGATCATACATTGTCTGAATAATAGTACATGTCTTAATAATATTACAGTGTCTGTGACTGAATAGAGTCTTAGTGGTAACATATTGTCTTAATGTTAATATAGTGTCTTAATGATATTATAGTGTCTTAATGCTAGCACAGTGTGGTTATGATAGATTAGTGTCTCTTTGATAGTATTATATCCTAATGATAGTATAGTGTCTTAATAATAGTAAAATGTCTTACTGATAGCATTTTGTCTTAATGATATTATTGTGTCTTAATGATAGTATATTGTCTTAATGATATTATAATGTCTTAATGATAGTATAGTGTCTTAAGGAATGCATAGTGTGGTTATGATAGATTAGTGTATTTTTGATAGTATTATGTCTTAATGATAGTATAGTATCTTAATGATAGTACAATGTCTTACTGATAGTATATTGTCTTAATTATAATATAGTGTCTTTGTGATAGTGTACTGGCTTAGTGATTGTATATTGTCCTAATGATAGTATAGTGTATTGGTGATAGTATAGTGTCTTAATGATAGTATATTTTCTTAATGATAATGTAGTGTCTTAGTGACAGTATAGTGTCTTTTTAATTGTATAGTGTCTTAGTGATAGTATAGTGTCTTTTTGATTGTATAGTGTCTTAGTGATAGTATAGTGTCCTAATGATAGTATAGTGTCTTTGTGATAGTATAGTGTCTTAATGATAGTATAGTGTCTTTGTGATAGCATAGTGTCTTAATGATAGTATAGTGTGTTGGTGATAGTATAGTGTCTTAATGACAGTATAGTGTCTTTTTAATTGTATAGTGTCTTAGTGATAGTATAGTGTCTTTTTGATTGTATAGTGTCTTAGTGATAGTATAGTGTCCTAATGATAGTATAGTGTCTTTGTGATAGTATAGTGTCTTAATGATAGTATAGTGTCTTAATGATAGTATAGTGTCCTAATGATAGTATAGTGTCTTTGTGATAGTATAGTGTCTTAATGATAGTATAGTGTCTTAATGATAGTATAGTGTCCTAATGATAGTATATTGTCTTTGTGATAGTATATTGTCTTAATGATAGTATAGTGTGTTGGTGATAGTATAGTGTCTTAATGATAGTATGTTTTCATAATGATAGTGTAGGGCATTAGTGACAGTATAGTGTCTTTTTGATTGTATAGTGTCTTAGTGATAGTATAGTGTCTTAATGATAGTATAGTGTCTTAATGATAGTATTTTGTCGTAATGACAGTAAAGTGTCTTAATGACGTTATAGTGTCTTTGTGATAGTAAAGTGTCTTAATGATAAGATAGTGTCTAAGTGGTAATGTAAGCACTTACTCCTTTGATATATTGATTGGAATAGGGACAAATATTTTTGGGCTGTTAACACTGTTAGCGCAGTCATTTGTATGGACATAGGCTATACTTAGGAAAATTTGGTTTCTAATTAAACCTATAAACTTATCAAGAACAACTCACTCGTTACAATGTACGTATTAAGTAACTGTTTTGTGTTTATCAGCAAGACAATAAATTATTTGTATGCCTGTATAAGTGATCAAGATTTTGGCGTAAGAGTTTCATCTAAAAATATACGATAGGATAACGTTGTGAAACTGCATATTTACTCATTCTTATTAATGTGTTTTGAATAGAATAATTGCTCGTTGATCCGTAAAATAATCTTCGTAAATATATGATCCTATCGCACAATGTGTTCTCATCTAAATCGGAAGCGTGCAAAGATTTTAAAAAAATCTGGTAGAAAAAGGAAAATTTACAAATTGTACTACATTAGATATTGAATCCTTGGTTATCCGTGAAACTCGGTTGGTACAGAATTTGACAAGAAAACCAAGGATCGCAGGTTCAGTATCCAATCAGGCCATGTTGGTGGCTGAAACAATGTATACTCGCGAAAGACGCATAGTTCCCGTTTCCTCTGCATGTTATAGCTATATACATGAAAATGAAGTTAATACATTGTACATGCACAAAAATACTTCATTGAGAAATAATTTTTCCACAAAAAGAAACGTCTAAATTTAGAATGGATTCGTGCTTTTAATGGAATCAGACGATTTGCTTTTGATGTTCTCGGCCATGATCTATTTTCAAAAAATTTGAGACAGTATGTTGTTCAGCATCATTTAGCGAACGACAAATTCAATAATGTCTGTCTTGTTCCAGACCGTATCATCATTAATTCCGGTAATGTATTTAATAATGCCCGCCCGCCAAGATAAATTACCTCCGAAGAGTGTAATGATGTTTTCATTGCAGGGGGTGGGAATTTTTGTTGCAGTATCTCCGTGGAAGAAACGTCAATATCATAATGAACCTTTTTCTTCTAAGAAACTCATAAGATTTATAAATTTATATATTAAAAGAGAAAAGAAGCACGAATCATTCCTATATAACTAAACGGATGTGTACTAAACTCAGTGGTTTTGAAGCCAAAATAACTTAGCATGCGTCATATGAATATAAACATTGGTGCAAAGGCATCTATAAAGCACACTTTCTTTTAGAAGAAAGGAAAGCAATAACCCTTCAAAACAAAACATGCCACATTAACAAGTCATTATTATAAAATTGAAAATATGTCATACCTACTGGAATTTCGTTGGCAAAGAAGAACCGAATCAAAATAAAGACTAAACTTTTACACATTATTTTACGTAATATATTGTTAAAGTAAGGTCGATATCGTTACCGCTCCTATTGCTCTTGATTCTTCACAAAAAGAAATAATTGCCTATCTAAACAAAATGAAAAAATAATTTTGGAATAATAGTATGTGTTCGTTTGTGGCTATAAATGACATTTTTAGCAAGTGATTATTAGATGTATTGCTGCATAGTTTTAAGTCATAAGAAACTGATTAATTGAGTTCTTAAAACAATGATTTATTATTATCTTGACGATAATAGAACTACTGATTTTATTACTATTATTTTCATTATTATTATTATTATTATTATTATTATTATTATTATTATTATTATTATTATTATTATTATTATTATTATTATTATTAATACTAGTAGTAGTGGTAGTAGTAGTATTAGTAGTAATGGTGGTATTACTTCTACTACTATTACTACTACACAGTGAAATGAATATTATTATTATTATTATTATTATTATTATTATTATTATTATTATTATTATTAGTAGTAGTAGTAGTAGTAGTAGTAGTAGTAGTAGTAGTAGTAGTAGTAATAACAATAGTAGTAATGGTAGTAGTAGTACTATTACTAATACTACTACACAGTGAGATGATTAGTATCATTGCTTTTATTATTACTATTATTATTAATATTATTATTATTATTATTATTAGTAGTAGTAGTAGTATAAGTAGTAGTAGTAGTAGTAGTAGTAGTAGTAGTAGTAGTAGTATACATATATTGAGATGATGAGATGAAAACATCCATAACATAAGAACATACAATTTTATACCACGTGGATCAGAATTAAATATAGTCTAATTTAAGAAAATATTGTAATAAAAGGTCACATTATTGACTTGAATGGCGGTAAATATACTTTCTGCGAATTTCAAGCGTTGATTAATACATGTTCTTCATATTCTTTTCTTAATTCCTCCTTAAAACATCGGTTTCATTCATCGGCAGTTCTCTTGTTTCAATATTGCTGGAAATTCTAATACGATATTACAGAATCACCACAATAGAGATTTCTTTTACTGGCTCCTGCGTAACTTGACGAATCCTGCATGTATAGATCCGACCACAAATTTGAGGAACGTACGGGATGTTAGCGTTCAGATATAAACTCGATAGTCTGACAAGATCTATGCCTACCATCTACAATACATAGTTCTCATATAACATTTATATGCCAAATTTAGTCGTACCGACAGTGATGAGCTCGCAACAGTCATTATAACATGCCAACACGTATTCCAAGCGAAATACCTTGATATTTTACGAAACAGATGAAGCAATGTTAAGGCAAAACACAATAGACAACACGAGGATACGTTTAAATATAGCTTGAATCACACATTTCGTACGCGATCACAAGGAACTTTTAGACCGTTTCTAAGTATTGTCAAATCTGATATTAAGGAATTTCATCTGATAAAGGTTTCTATCAGTCATGATTGTAACATAATACAATTACGTTTTGTCCGAAATAACCAGAAGTAATCTTACTAGGTGGTTCCAAATTTCTGATTTTTTCAATCTGTTGCAGAGAATTTAAAATGATGACAGAAACGTATACCTATTTGAGCGATTGCATAATTTCTTGCGAATAATTAATCTTTCATTGAATAAAGTTCAAAACATTTTTTATTTACTCAATCCGAGAAGACCTCCGTACCGTAGTGTCAATAGAATTAAGAAATATATGTAACCAATTAATAATTTGTGATCATCAGCTACTAAATTCAGCCCAGACCTTTCAGTTCCTTTGTTCTTTATAAATCGCACATGACTTGTTTTAAATATCCAACATGTTGTATAGTGAATAATGATTATGAGACGTGAGTCATATATGTCCTGTAAAATAATAGCGATAACACAACATTCATATCTGATAAAACGAAAAACAAATAATGAAATGATATAATTCGTATAGCAGCGAAAGAGAGAGAGAAATAGAAAGAGTTGTCTGCAAACCGTTTTGCTGCAATTACTGAGTTAATGAATAAATTAGCATATTGCGAACACATTTTCTGCATTCAGAAGAAGCTTATTTCGGCTTGATTCTTGTTGAAATGAAATTTCAGTATGATTAGGAACCAGATTATATCATCTGTGGATCCAGTGAATTTCGGTGTCCTGCCCTCTTGAGGCCATTTCAAGGATAGATAACAATTAGTACGTTTACAGAAAATACAGTCATAGTTGGATTACAAATATATAGAGGTACCTACATCGAAAACGGAAGATCATTGGAGGCAATAAAAATGAGATTTTGTTATGAATTTTATTTACATTTTTTCATTGTCTGAATTATCTGCTTTAGCATATTCCATATATAACCAATATCTCATTAGAAATAAAACTATAATCATTTCCTGTGTTTAGTTGTCTATATTCATAAGGTATATTTAAGCGTCTCAAGCTATATACTGTTAGAACAATAGCTACATTCTTCATTTTAACTTTTTAATTATACTACGTCATGCAAGTCTGCTCTGATTCTCCTGACTGCAAAAATCGATGAAACTTTGTCAAAGTTGCATACATTGATTATACAAATCCTGCCATTCTTACAGAATTTCAAACTAACAAAGTACATCCAAACAAGTAGGGTGCATTTGGTAATCTTCGGATATATATATATATATATATATATATATATATATATATATATATATATATATATATATATATATATATATATATATATATATATATATATATATCAATTCCAAAGAGTGACGCATCAGTTTCGACTCACTGTACCATAGATTTACCATAACAAATAAAGAAATTCAATAATAAATTATGTTTGGATGAGATATTGTATTGTTTAAAGCGATTGCAACTGGAGATTAGATACCACTGCATGATTCCAGATTTCTTTCCACATAATTAGACCTCGCGCTATCTGCTGTCAGGAGAAAAGGTTGTGCTGCAAATATTTCTGTACAGATTCTCTCTTAAAACTGCGTATATGGCTGTCTCATGATCATCCAGAAGTGTGACAGAGGTCAACACAGTACACACACAGCATGCCTTGCCCGTTCGTCTGTCGGCTTATTGACATAACCGGGTTTGGCAGAGCTGCAGATACGTCAGGACGATAACTTCTGCCTATCGTTGTCGCAAAGGAACTTCGTAAAATTCATTTTGTTAAATTATAGCTGCATATATAAATTACATAATATGCTTTCTTAGTCATTTAGGTATTATACGTGGAATGTGGAAATTTGTAACTAATTAAAATGGATTAGATTTGATTTCTTTGAGTACGATAAAGACTTCCTTTAAAGCAAATGTCATATTTTTGAAACATTCGATATTGCTGTAATAATCAGAAACTCTTTTCTGGATATAATAGTTAACTAGATATCTGAGTTATTGATGGAAAATGAACCAGAATGAATTTATGCATTGTATGACGTTGTCCCTTACAGTGTGCATATTCGCTCACAGCGACGGAATGCTCCTAAACTACTAAATATCACCAAGCTGACATACACCAGCACCAGACAGTCTTGTGCATGCCTTGGAAGAACGTCTGATTTCCACACATCTGGACAATCAGAGTGTGGAAACCGATTGGGCGTCATTCAGAGAGATGGTCTACAGCACAGCTTCAGAAATCCTAGGACCTTCAAGCTGAAAGCACCAAGGCTGATCTGTTGAGAACTACGACGAGTTTATGCAGTTGCTGGATAAAAGGAGCTGCCTACATCAAGCTTACCTCAGCAACCCCAATTCTACCTCCATGATAGATGCGTACATCAATATATATATATATATATATATATATATATATATATATATATATATATATATATATATATATATATATATATATATATATATATATATATATATATACACACACAGAACTGTACAGCAGAAACTCCATCAGATGCGAGATACATGACTGAGCAACAGAGCTAATGAGATCCAGTGATATGCAGACAGCCATGACATGAAGAACTTCTACAACGCCCTGAAAGAAGTGTATGGAACTACATCCTCCCTGTGGATCATTCCCCCTTCTCAGCGCAGACGGTACACACTAATTACTGACAAAGAGAAGATTCTTGAACTTTTTGGCAACGTCCTTAATCGTCTTTATGAATCAAAGACGATGACATCAGTGGTCTCCCCAATTAAGCACCAGCGAAGCATTGGATGAACCTCAAACCTTATTCAAGACACATAAAGACCTACGTCTGTTATCCAGTGGCAAAAGCACTTCTTCCGACTCCATCCCAGCTGAAGTCTAAAAGAAAGCTGGCGCAGCCATGATAGAAAGGCTCCACCAACTGGTTTTACTGATGAGGCAGCAATAGATGATCCACCAGTAATTCAAAGACGCTTCAATAATTTACCTGTATAAGCACAAAGGGAAACACCCAGGCCTTCGACAACCACCTTGGTATATCCAGCTCTCAATCGCAGGAAGGTCACCAGGCAGAAACCTACTGGACCGCCTCACTACACACCTTGACCAGGGACGCCTACCAGAAAGCCAGCGTAGATTACGGAAGAAACGTAGGACCATCAATATGATGTTTCCTGCGAGGCAGCTACAATAGCAATATCCGCAGCGAAACGCAAACCTTTTCTCCGTCTATGTCGATTTGACAAAGGCCTTTGATACTGTCAGCAGAGAAGACTTGCGGAAGGTAATGGCCAAATACGGATACCCGGGAATATTTATATCAATATAAAGCCTGATTTCTGAGGGAAGCATCCAGCGATCGATTCATATGGCGTTCCTCCGTGCACAAAGTCTCTAAATTGTGAAAATCTAGCAGGTCGGCAGCAGCGGAACTGAAGAGGCAAGCCATAAAATCGCGTGCCATCAACCCTCTTGGAGTCGTCTCGATCATCCTTTGTCCTTTATGCAAAGGAACCTTCCAAGCAAGGATTGGCCTTACCAGCCGCGCACGCACAGAAAAGAACCAGCCCTTACAATCACCGGATGGTTAGAGTGGTCCTCGTGGACTCGAAGGACGAACGAAGAAGTGTATTATATTCGAGGTAGAGGTGCACGGTATTAACGGTATATCGTCGTATGTTTAACGATACATTCAGGCATACCGCAGTATTTTTCTCGATACCCAGCTCTAATTCGAGATATAGGGGCAGATAACGGTTCTAAATAATTATTGTTTATTACGCAAATATCGTCTTCAAAACCAGAATAGCATCTTTAAATTCTCACAGTGATCAGCTAAAATCTAAGTTGAACAATTATAACTCAATTAGACTGTTAGAGGAAGAAAAATCCAAACGAAAGTCGTAAGTTTTAGCAATAAAATTAAAAAAAAAATAAAGATGTTTATAAACATTATAATTTCTAAAAAGAAATGTGCTGGTAGATTCTGTAATATGTTTCTTCTTCCTGAACTGCAATGAAGAGAAATTACTCTGTCAAAATGTCTATGCTAAAGTTAAGAAAACAAACAGATTAAACCTGATTGCAAATGTAAACCTTGATTGCACCATGTTTGAAATTAACTTTGTGTACCTTGCTGCTTACAAAATGCATATATATATATATATATATATATATATATATATATATATATATATATATATATATATATATATATATATATATATATATATATATATATATGGCAAATAACAACCCATTGAAGCGCCACTGGATCCACCAAGAAATCATGTGTGTCAGGGATTGATTAAGATAGATGTAATAAACTGAAGACGAACAGTGCTAAACTAGTATCTAACTAGCCTGAGCGCTTTCGACTCTTAATGAGTCTTTTTCAAAGGCAAAAACAAAACATATACAAAACAAACAAATAAACACAAAAACGTTGTGTCTGTAAAACTCTACTTGGCTGTCTCCATGAGTTAAACATGTAAATACATTGTCTCAACCAGCCTGTATAACTTTATGCAAATACTGAAAATGTTTATAATTCCCTAAAAGTCTACAAGCCAAATCGACATCTATTACATTTTTGTAAATTTGTGTTACGCAGATTATATGCCGGATATTAGATTCTATAGCGGATATTTCATTCTTATAGTATTAATTAAAGGATACTAAGAAGATTTAGAAAGTTTGAAAAGAAACTGTTTCGGCTACAAAGACTAGTTCTACTAGTGCATAGTTTTTTTTTTTTCTAGTCTTCTTGCCTTAGATCGCATGGTTTCAATGTTTTACGGCGGCGTATATATATATATATATATATATATATATATATATATATATATATATATATATATATATATATATATATATATATATATATATATATATATATATATATATATATATATAGAGAGAGAGAGAGAGAGAGAGAGAGAGAGAGAGAGAGAGAGAGAGAGAGAGAGAGAGAGAGACAGAGAGAGAGAGACAGAGACAGAGACAGAGACAGACAGACAGACAGAGATATGCAAGGTTGCAACATATGTTGTCGGCATAAACTGCTATGAATTATTTTTACAATGACATGCATGATACTAACATGCTATTTATTTTGGAATATGGTCAATAAGTTTAAATAATTTGAGTTTTCAATAAGATAAAATAAATCAACGGCAACAGTTAATTTCAATCGACATTTATTAAATTTAGTTACGGTGTCAATTTGCAATATATTCATGACATGGCAATATTAAAGGAAACTATCGCAACCACTGGCTAATGATGGATATAAAAGCAAACTTTTTTTAATAACCTTTACAAATAAAAGTGTTTTGTCTGATTTATGCCTTTGATCACCAATATCTTAGACCACCAGCCATCGTCGCAGATGCCTAAACTTTAGGATAATGTAGTGTCAAAACAATTTTCGGCAAATGACTGTACAATATACACATCTGAGTGTCTAGTTGACTTCTTTCAATTGT
Organism: Potamilus streckersoni; assembly: GCA_016746295.1. NCBI lineage: Eukaryota > Metazoa > Mollusca > Bivalvia > Unionida > Unionidae > Potamilus > Potamilus streckersoni. The sequence goes on from JAEAOA010001155.1 coordinate 1,160,732, forward strand.
GCACACTTCTCAGATACACAAATTAGTCCGCCTCTCTACCACCTTTTCATTCATTATCAACGTGGCACGCATATTCAGTACTACTCAAGGAAGAATGAGAGAGAAAAAATAGTTCAAATTCTGATGTGACAATATTCATTTGTAGTGCATGAGGAAAACTCGCGTTTTGCCGCTAACGTGGATTTCATAAGGAGAACCGCTACGATATACAAACAGAGATTTAGATGTTCGATGCAGATATAGCTTAGCGCTATAAAAAACCATTGAAAACTCAGTCTGTTTGCGCTATAAAAGCCGATTGAAAATTCAATCTGTAGAAACGGCGCAGTTGAGGCATAATATATGACCATCTGTGTTTACCATTAATCAATCAATTAGACAATTTAATGAAAATCATGCACATTGTTGGAATGTTTAGCTAATGGGTGAAATTCGTGTCAATTTCAAGCTCGGTTATTAAACGTCGCATGATTTTGTGTCATATTGCTATAATGATATCGGATTCTTTTGTATAATAAATCATTTGTGTAACATTTACTCCAACTTTTACAACTAATTAATTCCATTAAGTTTGAAAAATTACTAAGCTTTAATGGGAGTTCTGGCAAAAACAATTATATAATATTATGTCAGAAAAAATGGTTTCTTTTGTAAAATAGAATTGATTTTATACAAATTCAAATTTTTTGAAACTTTTACTTAAATCGAATACATTCAGGTAGTTTTCCATCGTAGTTATTGTCGTGATGTGAAATATTTCCTTATTGCAGTATAGAAGTCCCAAAAGCAAGATTAATGTAGTCTTAAACGTAGAGAGGCCCACACACTTGCGGAAATATATTTGTCCGTTCTGGCATGCATCAGAATAGTTTAATATTTATACCCAACTGCATATATCTGCCTTAGCTCCAATGCGCCGGCACATATGCGTCCATCACATAAGTAGAAGAAAGAACATAGACATTGATTTTGCTGGCGTATTATGTGTTAACAGATAGTGATATACCTTTTCTGCAATTGCACCCGACTTACAAGCGAGGATATACGATAAAGAATGTAACAATGTTACTCAGATCGATACAGCAACAATGGTGAAAATGAAAGGAAACTTGTAATGTTAAAATGTGTCATTTGACAGTTCAAGCAAATGCCTGGAGTATTGGTCTTGATACTTTAATTAAATTCTGCAATGAATCTTGTTGCTAAAACGATGCATGTGTAACAAAGTCTCGAATGAAATGTCAGTTTTATGACTAATCATGCAATAACTCACCAAGATTACACGATTTCATTCTGCAATATAAACTACTTTGTGGATGAACATAGGCTCTTATCCACGAATATTATTAGTCTGCCCAAAAATGACGTGAATACCATCATTTGCATAGACAAAAGTTCAATATTCTTCCTCGTCATTCGTCATTCTTCTAGTATCCGCTCACCATTCTTTCTTGTACACAAACGCAGAACTACGAGCATAACAATTGTGTTTGTCTCTTGTTACATATGCATGAGCAAACTGTGCGTCCCGACGTTGGTCCACTTTGCTTTTTGTATCAGAAAAAGTAAGCCGTACATTGACAATTCAACGAACACAAAACGGTTATCTCAAAAATTCGATTTCAAGCAAGCATCTTTTTAAAACTTTTCTTTCATATTGAGATGAGATTTAAATTTATGAAAGATAGACTTTGCGGAGGTAACATCCTCCGTCTTTAGATATCAGACCTCAGTTTATAAAGCTGTGAAAATGTATGCATTTGCTTATTTTTGTACGAGTTCTTTGTCAAACCTAGGGATTTACGTTTGTTCAGTGCAGTGAGAGTATCATCACAGCTTGCAGTTCTAAGTGATAATGTTACAAGGAACACGATCAGTCTAACATTGCCATACCAAACTTTCTCTTTGAATTGACAACATTGATTTCACCTCATCCCACCACCACCCACTCACAGCTCTGTATGTCTGTCTGTCTCAGGTACACACACACTTTATAAAGTTAGTATGTATATAAAATTCCTTATTAATTTCTGAAACTTCTAACTTTTTCGTTATACTCTGTGAAATGTAACATTAATAGTACACTATCAAACTTGTTAATATTGAAAGAGTTGTGCGCATCGTCAACCACATGCTGTAACAAACATAACCATATGCTGAATTTCACACAGTTAATGACAGTAAAATGTTTATACAAAATGAACAACATATTGACTTCAAAGAAATTAATTATAAAAGAGAAAACTGTAAACTTACCTTACATAGTTATTTACTCCTTACTTAAGCTTCAGTTACAGCTATGGCACCAATCCTGATTACTCGAGAAAACGTGGCGAATGATCTAATAACATTCCATTGGCATCGACCATAAAGTTGCAAGTTCTGCAAATGGGTCAATGTTTTGTGAGATTAAAAGTTTCGTTATAACAAAAAACTTTTAATTTTCATTTTCAAATGTAACGTTATAACAAAAAACTTGTCATTTTCAGTTCCAACTGTAAAGCTCTAGCTGTAAACCCTTGGCTCACTCTAGCACATCCAAATCAAGCATGCACATGTACTTGAAATATGGTTAACAACATCAAATAACTAATATATACTCCATCATGCGGAAATAATTCGAACGTATTTGAATCTTCTCTGGTATATTCAGGTTAGAGTTGTGTTTATTTACTTAAGAGTAAATGATAAGAAAATGACACATTAATTTATGTTTTTTGTAAACTCAATAGTACGTCATAATGAATATTCCCTCGGAAGTTTTCCCAAATTATTCCACCTTGAAGCTCCTTTATCAGAAAAGCTGCTTGTTTTCACGGTATTGCAACCAAAAGGAATTCCAATTCTGATTTTACAGGTGCAATCTTCATTGCTTAAAACTTCGTCAAAAATATATCTCTAGTTCTACTGTTCTCATCATCACCAGCTACTTTCTCTCTGGCAACCTTTCAATACCGTTCTGTCCTGGCCGCTCTGCTTCTCAGAGATGGTAGCAGCTAGATTAGATACAGAATAAATATATTGGTCCCTGAATCCAACAGATGGTTATATGCTGTGTATGTAGTGATTTCAGCCAATCTGAAGTCTTAGGCATTGGCTGGTTACCAGGGGATAATGCAAGTGAGGATTCAAAGATTCAAACAGTTTTATCTCTTTTTTAAAGACACATTTATACTATTTCCATTAAACGAAAATAAAAAAGAAGTAAAGCAAATGCATATTTTTTTTGGGGGGAAAAACAATATACTAATTATACTAAAAGGAAGCAGACATTTCAAGTTAGACTTAACCTAGTTATTCAATCAAGATCAAACAATTAATCTGACTGACGTATTTACATGTTGTTCCTAGTTCTTACAAAGTTAAAATTAGTTATAAGTTATGAAATGCTTTATTGGATTTTTCAAATTGTGTGGCAGAATATTAAAACTATAGTTAATATGATAGGTTGAGTTATACAGTAATAATATATTAATCGTTGCTTTGTATGACGAAGAAAAATATGTCGTCTTAAATGTCACGAATTATAAACTATATATTGTCAGATGTCATGAAAGAAAAGAATGCTGAGTCATCTCCTTAGGTACCCAACTTTAGTAGTAACAGTTTACACACAAAGTATTTGATATTCTTGAAACTTTGTGTTGGATATTTCAAAAGCTAACAAAACGGATGGGACCTGTTTGGGAACTTGGGTATGCCTTTTTCTTTTACTTCAGAATTATTTTTAAGGAAAATAATAGAATGAATTTTTTTTTATCAACGAATCAGAGTTCTTAGGGGAACGCAATTTGTTTTCAAAAGTAAGATGATTACGCTCAGCACCATATATTAGGAACAATATATTGGTCGCAGAAACGTTTAATGAAGGCATTCAACGTACACAGCAATATCGTCTTAAAAAGATAAACATTAACTGAGGCAATTAGTTTAGTTTATAAACAAATTGCACGAATAAAAATCTGCAATATATGGTAATTTGAAATTAAAGCATCAAAATAGTTAAGGCAAAATGAAATCTACCTTTAGTTACCCAAGAACGATATTAGTATCAAGCTATACAAAGAAGAAAACAAACGCAGTATCGAATTTAGTCATAAGCTAAATAAGCTACAGCTTAGGGCCCCAAAGTCTGAAGAGGCCCCCCAAATTTATTATTTATTTTATGCAAAATATGGCATCTATAACTTTTCATAGCTTTTATATATATATATATATATATATATATATATATATATATATATATATATATATATATATATATATATATATATATATATATATATATAAGTAGTCAAAGAACCAGTATTAATTACAGCTCAGTGAAATGCTTCATTTTATTATGGTCTCATTAGTAATTGTTCGGAATTCCATTATCGACTGAACAACGGTACAAAACTCTGAACAAAATGATACTATGGAGTAATGGCGATAGAGAAAATGTTTTCTTGTGCGCAGGTTCGCACTCGAATATATAGAGATCGATATGCTTATACAAGTGCAAGTGTTAGCATGCCCTTTGTATACTAACCTACGTCACCTTCAATTTTAGCTGCAGAAAATACTCATCGATTTCGAAAGTTTGAGGCAATCGTTTTGTCTTTCTAAGAAATATCTGCAAGTGGCAAAGAGCAGATATAAATAACAGCTGGAGTATAACGCAGATTGAAATAGTATCCATAAATATTTCAGAAACCTGAGTGACTAAAACGCGAAAGGTATTTCGCATCAAAATATTATATGGATATCGCCATGAATTGTTTGATAAGTCGATAAGTCGATTCTTTGAATTTTAGACTGAGTTTCATGTTAACCATAGTGACCATAATATAGTCCTCTCTGCCATCTTTAATGGCTGCAGTAAACCAGAGAGAGAGAGAGAGAGAGAGAGAGAGAGAGAGAGAGAGAGAGAGAGAGAGAGAGAGAGAGAGAGAGAGATCCCAGAACAACATGTCATTCATGTGTATTTTAGAAAGTAAACACGACTATTTCATGATGTGTAAGTTAACTAAAGAAAGTTGGCAACATAAACCTTAATTATAGCTACCGACTTCTGTTGCCTTGCCAAACCAAATTGTTGCCTTTGAAGCTAAATAAGTAAAGTCTGAACAATGTAATGGTAAATGGTCTTGTAAACATTACTATGGTCTAAAATGAAATGAAGAGATTAAAAATGAAGACACGCCTGGACGGCTTTTAAGCACGATTTATCTGCCATCTTCAAGACCTTAAGGAAGTTTTTTTTGAGTGATTTGGGACGAGAGATCGGGCTAGATTTATGCATGTCCTAATGCCTCTTCAAACAAAAATACATTTTGAGGGACGGATGACGTGTGGTCGAGATAGAATTATGCATGCCAGAAAGCCTATTAATATATACATGCATAATAAACGATATAAACGAATGCAAATTAACGAGTAAAAGTGGTATCAGGCAACTTTACTTCCGGCTTCTGTCTACAATTGCTCTCTCGCTTAAGAAGAAATGCATCAATAAACAAACATTTGGTTGCCAATGAAGCTAACTTCCGGTTTTGTTTGTACCACTCCCCCACAGATTTTAAAAACAGGTATCATCTTGGATATAAAACTTCACAAAACTGCTTATTTTTTTCATTGAATTATAATTTGTAAACTGATTCTCTACAAAGATCAATAATACTGTTGACTTATTTTTTTAACGCAAACATAACCTCCCGATGTAAAGACAGAAAGACTGCTCACTGTCCATTTTACTGGTTTGTAGAATAATTTAGTTTCAACAAAACCATATTATCTGCTTCCAATATTAGATCTTCCAACTAGTGACAATCGTGTTAGAATTTGACGAATCAATGAATGTGCATTTTTGTATCCTTGGGGCCTTCTGTTCTTAAAATCGGTAGTAGGGCACAGATAAACTGGCCGGTTTGAGAATACTCTAAATATAATGAATAAATGGGAGAAAAATGGCATGTAATTATTATATGATGTTCTTCAAAGTGTAATATAAAGAAATTCTTCATTGTTTCATAATTGTTTCTATTATGTCGGTGTACATGAATTAAAATTCAGAAATTTCGCAGAAAGTTTTATGTCGCCTATAATAAGTGCAAAGAGTTTGTACTATCTTTCCATTTTTCCGTAGCAATGGTCTCATCTTGGCTACATGTTCAATTCTATACACGAGAAGGCTATCTTTGCTATGTGACAGCTCTTCGATTCAATGTGCCTGTTCCATTTCAAATGAGTGACATCGGCAAGCAATGTGCTGATGGTGCAGACAAAACCTATCCAATCAACAAACAAGCTAGAGATTAAGTGGGTGAGTGAAAAGATTTTTATGAAGTGAAATGAACTCTGCATGTGAATTTCGAGGTTGTTCGATACTACCTTTTTTACTTTTACGTTCAGATTATTGTATGCATTGTCCAGAATAGACCATCAACATCTAGCACGAAAACAGCTGATTCATTTCCGCTACCAAATGTATTGTGTTGAAAGGTTTTGATTATGTAATGAAAGAAAATATTGACATTGTCATTTTTCCTGAAGACTGGTTTGAAACATTTCCGTTTGAAACATGTCATTTTGATAACTTATTCAGATCACGTTGCAAATGCTTGGACCAATTATTTTGGTTTGGAACACCAACCAGACAACATGCTAATGAAGATGGAACCTAACTTTCTGTTTCCCCTAGTGGACATATTCCAGAGCGAAACCATCATAATATGAAAGCCGTTTTGAGGCTGACTACAATTAATCAAAAAATTTTATTTAATAAAACGCAATTTTTTTAAGCTGCAACTTGGTTTATAAGCACTATTTGGTGAAATTATTAATGCATGCAAATTGATTAATAACGATGAAAAATGTGAGTGTGAATTCATTTTGTTTTTGTCATGAACACGTTAAACACGTGTTAAACACGTTAAACAAAGAGTGGTCTATGCATGGTATTAAATTCAGTAATGAGCTCCATTATATGCCTTTTCATAAACATCACGAACTAAGTAATCCTTAGAGTTCTACATAACTCACTGTGAATTTATCAAATGTGCAGATCTAATTTACATCAAAGTGTTTCGCATGACTTTGTTCCTTGGAACCCTGGCCCGTTAACAGGCGCACCACACCGACACCAATATAATAATTATATTAGCTGAGAAAAAGTATAAATTCAGATTATGGTGTTCTTCAAAGATTTGTCAATGCTAATTGTACCGCATTGGCAAGTGAAAGAACATATACACATATGCATTCTGAGAACGAATTATTTGCTTTTACAGTATACAAATCCTGTTTAAAATATTATATATATATATATATATATATATATATATATATATATATATATATATATATATATATATATATATATATATATATATATATATATATTCATACAGGTTAGAGAACATAAATTCGTACTCTACGGGTTTCGAACCCAGGTGTGCGAGTAAATGGCAACCATATATATATATTTATATATATATATATATATATATATATATATATATATATACATACAAGACCGCACTAGTAGAATTTAACATTTTCTAAATCTTCTTATCCTTCAATTTTTACTATAAGAATAACCGGTATAGAACCAAATATCCGGGATATAATCTGCGTTACATATGTACACAAAGTAAAAATAGATGTCGCTTTGGCTTGTAGACTTTTAGGGAATTATACAACGTTTTCAGTTTCCGCAACTAGTCTATACAAGCTGGTTGTGTTTATAGTTTTAGCACATGTGAAGATAGAAATGTAGAGGTTTACAAACGCAACGTTTTTGTGTTTATTTGTTTGTCGTAACTATGTTTTGTATTTGCCTTTGAAAAAGACTCATTGGGAGTCGAAAGCGCTTAGGCTAGTTAGTTACTAGTTTCGTACTGTTCGTCGTCAGTTTATTGCATCTATTTTAATTAATCCCTGACAGACGTGATCCCTTGGTGGATCCAGTACGCTTGAGAGGGTTGTTATTCGCCATATGATTTGTATTCTTTATATATATATATATATATATATATATATATATATATATATATATATATATATATATATATATATATATTGTACCTTTCATAAATAGCCTTCTTAATGTAATGTGTCTCACAAATTGAGATAAAAAGTGTATGATTAATTGAGATACAGGAAAAATAAGACTGATTTTGCAGTAGACATTAAGACTTTTTAACTATGAAATATAGGAGTGTATGGGGAATTCCTCCCAAAGACGTTTTCATGGATCATGCCCTAACTAGTCCTTCTCTCTCTTTGCTGATATACAAATCTTTTGAGTTAAAAAAGATAACTTATTCAGATCCATGTACGTGTTGAATGGCACATGACAGGATAGGTGAAGACCATAACGTACAGGCGGATAAAAACGCAAAATCTGTAAAATGACACGCTTAAAATGATAAGCTTAAAATGATACGCTTAGAATGATATGCTTAAAATGGCTTGCTTAATCTTCTTTCCTATACGTTTTAGCTGTAGAATTTATTACTTTTCAGATTAAGATTCCAGCAGTTCATCATATTTATCAACCAGACTTTTTCTGGATATAGATTACAGGATGTATATATCCTGCAAATATCTTTTGTTTTCATTCCACTTGTACTGTACCAAGATATATAGAAAGGAAGCCAATGCCATTAATCCTTTAAACCAACTGCCAATGCCTGTAATCCTTTAATCCCACTGTCAATGCCTGTAATCCTATAAATACAACAGCATAATGGTTGGCCTTGTTTGTATTGGATCATCCTGAATGCATTTTGATAGTTTTCAGTTCAAACACAAACATTAAGTTGTATTGAGGTGATTATGACTTGAAAATCAAGATATATATGAAAGGAAATACCCGAACGAATAAAAATCCACTGAACTTTAATGGTAAAATTAAGCAAATGTGTAGGTTTTCTTTTTTATATAAAAAAGGATTTAATTGCAACAAACAAAAAAGACAAATAGCACTCTTCTAATGAGACAAGATCCGAAAAAATTAGTCTGTCGATGAACAATGACGTTAACCCAACAAAAATATATTGAGTGAAAACGCTTCAAAAAGATTGTATAAAAAAATGAAAGATCCTGAATTCGAAAACCTTTTGTGACAGTCACGATGATCTGTTACCAATCACCTGTTTGATAGCATATACATCTGCAATTCTAAACCAGTAAAAAATATAAAAATACCTTATATATTTTGCAATCCATCGACTTTATTAATTTCAAATATCAAAGTTCCTAAACAATGATTGGAGCTAAATACATTATACGATAGAGGAAGAAAATCAGATAGACTATAATACACATGAGAAAATCAGATACATCTATCCAATTCTTAAAGCAACTGAACAGTTTTAAATTGAGATACCCTACTAAAGGTGTTCATGATAAAAATAGGGATATGCTTAGATATAATATCCATGCTTTTCAAGAGCAAACATCAACATCCGTTGATGCAACTGATATGAATACTGAACGGCAACAAAGTGGAAGAATTCGAATTCGTGCAAGGTTCTTGAGGCATGAAATTCATAAAATGATGGCACCGTTTTACTTATAAAATTTTAACTATCCCACAATAACAGCTGGGTTAAAGAATTAAGACACTTACACGATTCATTATCTCCCATGTTTTTATTACTGTGTAAATATTTCTGGTCGGTTAGTAGATTTGTATTTTTGATGATTGCTTTTTAATAGGAATGTATTTTACGTTCATAAAAAGTATTTCCAATTCTAATTGAATAAACAGGTCAAACAACGCACCTAAAAATAATTAAACTGTGTATATGTTCATTATTGTCCGTTAATTACATTACCCGAATATTTCGTCTGGAAATCAAAAAGCCAGTAAGTCAATTCGATCAAAAGCAGACAAGCAAAATTGAGTAAATTCGACAAAATAATCCATCTTTTCCTGGCCAACTTGAAAAGTTGTTGCTCTTCGCACTCGTAGTTGACGAAACCTACAATTCTTTTTAGCCATTTATTGAGCACGCGGTGATGAAGTGCAGACATCACTGAGCGGTGAAAAGCCCATTAACATTTTTATGTGTTGATGCATATACAGTTCTGTGTTTAGTTTAGAATACAACATAAATTGAATAAATTTCTTTTGTTGTATTATATTTTCTTTAATTAAGCCTTAGGTAGAAAAATAAATTAGTATATAATAATGTATAGGAAAATATCAACTCGTGTTTTCAGAGTAATACTTTACTCACATGGTGGTGCATATTCTACCATACAAATGCAATAAACTATAAATCTTGATTTTCAGTGATAGAAGCTCTACAAAGGGACATTATAAGCTGTCAATAAGACATGGTATATTACTAATATTATACCAATAAGCACGGGGAAGTATCAGGTAGACCATGATTTTTCATGGGAGAATTCCAAAATTATAGTTTCAGATTTAGATACACCTAATACAAATAGCACATAACACTGTCCACGTCAGCTTTGCTGTCTTTCCTGTCCTTGATTAATTGGTCTAATCATGTGAGAAATAAGCATGAAAAGGAATTTTGTGCTAGAAGTTGTCTGTTCGTGTGTCTACGTAGAACATGTGTTTTGTCATATGAGATAATTGTATTTCGTCTACTTTCTAAATAAATATTTTCCCTTTAGAACAACACTACTGCTTTGGGCAAAGACATTTTTGAAATTCTTCTTAATAGAAACTGAACAATGCAGACTTTGCTTCACTGTGAAAATTCTGGGATTTATGTATTAGCCTTTGTCTGACGTCATCATCCGCCATCCTGGATCGGAAGTGAACTTCATGCTGTATCAAATTTGAACTGTTCGTATCTTTAAAACAAACAATCGGGATCTCTTTAGTAAGTCATAAGTCTTTTTTCAGATATTATCATTCTCTCTAAAATTACTAAGGAAATAAATTTATTTGTTAAAATTAAAAATGGTTATTGTCTTCACGTTTTCTTTGTGTTACTTTGAACGAGCCAAAACGTAAAAATATAGACTACGAAAGATTCAAGTTGGTTTGAAAGGAACCGAGTTTTTAAAGTAAAAAAAAAGTTATGGTCAACGTCATCACAGTCATGTTTGAACATATTTACCATTCTCCCAGGATTCAATTCTTAAAATAAATTATTAACAAATAGAGGATATGTATATGAGCAACGAGAGGTTGAAAACAAAGGGGATAATAATCAGTTCCCTTTCAGTAGTCAGTGTTTTGATCTTAAAAAGCCTATTGCAACATCATTTTAAGTTACAATCAATGCCAACGACAAAACAAATACACAGATTGGATGCATACAAAATATTATTTTCTGAAACACTTGCATGGCATTCCATGCGTTCCGTTCCAGAATCCTTTTTACCATGCTTTGCGTCATTAATTCTTACTGAGTAGTTAATGTATTGCAACTCAATGTTAATTTTACCGATGAAAGAATTCAGTTCTTTGAAGGTTCTAAGTGAATACAACGTTGTAATAATACCAGCTGAGACAATAGCAACTTTATCGATATTATTGCAAAAGAGCAAGAAAGCCTTGTGCAGCTGCTGTACTATAAATTGCATAAAAGTTCTGATGTAGAAGCTGGTTGGATTTTCTCATTTGAAACGCTCTAATTAGATGCACGTATATTAGGTATAGATGCCTAAAACTATACCGCATATACACGAGGGCGAGGAAACGTTTATTTGACACGTTCTTCACTATTTAACATTTTACACCCTTAATAAGTTCCTTTTCTAAAACAAGTTTCATATTATCAAAAATGCAAGCAGTGTTTATTCTAATAAATTAGCCCTTCTATGTAATAAACAGTAGACAGTACTAGGCTTAGCATTTAAGAGTAATCATATATTTGTAAAGAGAACATATCCACGTACGTCTATAACATCCCACAGATTAACGAAACACCAACGAAAAGTGATGATGGTACCTCCACTGAAGCGAAACTACTAAGAATTTTAGGATAAGGATTAGTATTTCCTATACTCTGTCAATATTAAAATACAAGGTTTCAATAAAACTGTTAAGGAAATGTGCATTTCAAATTGTAATATCAAAGATACATAAAACAAGTGAAAATATGGGAGTGGACAAGATACATTGAATTAGTTGACGAAAACTAGACAATGTATTTTAATAGCATTGGCTTGATAATGGAGACAGTTTCAACTCCATAATTTGTAGACGTATGGAAGATATTAAAACGCAGATGCATTTATGGGACACATAAATTGTGATTAACGTATCAGAATATCAACATCATATTACTGCAAACACAAGAATTAAAGATAATTCCCAAATTACACATGTGACTATTCGTACAAGTTGTGTCCGACGTTTTTCTCCTGCATTCATTCTAACAAAAGCAGTGGGTGATGGAAATATATATGAATAGCAAACTGACCAGAAAACAATGAAATATCGACCTTGGGTAAATGTATTTGAATAACTATAATGAAGGCTTTGTATGTTAAATTTTCTATCATATGAACGAGAACAGCAGCAGATTATGCTAAGTGTTGCAACGGCTAACGTTAGCATTCCGACGTTCGGATCAAATAAGAGCTGATTGGATTCATATAGCGCGTGTTAACGGCAATTGTAGCTCGAAAAGTCACTATGAGCTAAGGCATAGAAAAAATGTAGCATTTTATAAAAACCACGTGTGACATATGCGCCGTCAGAACAAATAGTCATAGTATGAGAATGTGCTTGTAAAACAAATATTTACTACAAAACAAACTATAACGAGGGAATAAAGCGTGCTAATGATTCGTTTTTTATTTTTGTTACATTTAGTAAAAATATCATTAGAATATTTTTTCACCAGCTACGTACGCAACTACTGCGTATCCAACAATGATCTAGTAATATTTTAGTTGTGTAATATGTTGATATCATTGGAATTTTACTTACAACTCACGTATAGAAGGCTTTGGCTGGTATCAGAAAAAACACGTATGCAAATGTATTCGCTAAAAACATTAGACTGCAAGCGAACGCGCTTATTGGCAAGTGTGAGTCAGAATTAGAAACATAAAAAGATGTAAAATAGACTTCAGCGTTTCTAATTGAAAGACACACAATCTTTTAGTAGGTACGTTTGCTGAAGGGAACAACGTTTAAACAGAAATCATTAAGAGAGATCTCATAAACGATTTCTTTGTGGCAGCTTATCTCAATAGTAAGTATTGAAATTTAGTACTTGTTTAACCTGTTGTTTAAAATGTGAGGCTTAGATAAAATAATCAAATTCAAGTGTTAAGATGCTTGAATACATTTTTTAATATTAAGATTGCATTGATAGCAAAATAAATTTAAAATTGGAATTGATTTACGAGTTGTTTCACGTAAATATTGTAATGTTATGTTCCTTTGTCTTTAATTTTAATACCCAAGCCAAAAAAAGTGCGTTTCAGTTTGTTGTCTTTCTCGGAGCTCAATAAATATTACGGAGAAATAAATGTGTTGAAAGAGTATTGTACCAATATAATAAGATGCCCTAAAAATTGATCAAACAAAAAACACAAAATAGTCTTACAAAAGCCATATTTGTTTGAGGATAAGCACTGTTATAAGTCAGTGACAAGGTATAAAACAAATGCATATTGGTTTGTGAATAAAGTTGTAAAGATGCATGTTTCTTTTCCTTATTTGACGAAATTATTTTATTGACATATTATGCCACAGACCAAACGAAAACTAAGCCACATGTTCCGTTAATTCTTCATTGCGGACTTGGTAAAATGATCATATAAACTAATCTAAATTCCAGCAAGACTCCCCATTCACTATTATACATAGATTTCTTGTGTATGATTGAGTGTGTTTGCGTGTGTGTGTGTGTGTGTGTGTGTGTGTAGAGGGTGATTTCGTTTTGTCTATAATCCAGGAATATATCCGCAACAACGTTACCTTTTGCAGGAAAACACTCCAAAACGAAATGAAAAACTGTTTCTCAGGCACGAAATGGTGTGTTTGTATTAACTTTCCATTGACATACTTTCTTTATAGAATGTTTTTGTTCCTAAAACCAATATGTTTTAACTTCAACAAGTATAACAAGCATCCATATATATATATATATATATATATATATATATATATATATATATATATATATATATATATATATATGGATTGACGGACAGACAGACAGACAGATAGGTAGGTAGATAGATAGATAGATAGATAGATAGATAGATAGATAGATAGTTAGATAGATAGATAGATAGATAGATAGATAGATAGATAGACAGATAGATAGATAGATAGATAGATAGATAGATAGATAGATAGATAGATAGATAGATAGATAGATAGATAGATAGATCGATCGATCGATCGATCGATCGATCGATCGATCGATCGATCGATAGATAGATAGATAGATAGATAGATAGATAGATAGATAGATAGATAGATAGATAGATAGATAGATAGATAGATAAACAATGTAAAAATATTTAAATAAACATTTATAAACGTATTGAAAAAAGCCTTTATCAACGTGCTATATATACCAACTCAATATTGTAATATTAATTTAGAACATGCCTTTATGCAAGTTTTAACAAACAGCTAGTTCATCAAAATATTATATCCGGGATGGGTAAATTTGTAGAAGGCACGAAGCAGACGATTTGGTCACTTGATATCACTCCTGCCTTGCTAGCTCTACAACGTAACGAAACTCAACATTGATATATCTTTATTTTGCATTTTACTGTGCCTATCTACAACAAGCACAATGTATACATTGTACAGTACTCACGTTTTTGTGTTGTTTTTTTTGTCGTTTACAAAATTATCTTCTGTAGCTCGGCGTCCTTGAAAAAGAAATCGACTGATTAAAACGCTTGGGCTGGTGAAAAACAAGTTTTGCTTTGCTGTTTGTCACTTTTTCTGTTAGATGGATGGATGGATGGATGGATACGTCCGTACATATGTATGTTTGTACGTACATACATACATACATACATACATACATACATACATACATACATACATACATACATACATACATACATACATACATACATACATACATATACATACATACATACATACATACATACATACATACATACATAAAACACATCCATACATATATATATATATATATATATATGCGTGTGTATTAAATTAAGGTATACGACGTTCCAACCACAGTTATCCTACTCAATATTTTTTATAACATATGAAATCTAGTGAAATACACTTACAATTACTGGTTGTGCTTGTGCATGATAATGAAAATTATAAATAGAACATTATGTAAAATCACTTATATTCTATCAGTTTCAACAGATATTTGACTATCTACCTATCGCTATCCAACCAGCTGAATATGTTTACTGTTTATCTGATACTTCGACCCTCTAACGTTTTCCATAGCTCCTTAGGGAATTAAAGTTTTCATGTTTTTGCTAGCAATTTTATGCAAAAATGTAGCAAGTTCGTAACTCAATTGATCTTTATAAACAGAAGGAAATGGTCAGAAAAAATGGTCAAACAGAATGATGCTATGAAGAGCATCACAAACAGATTTACCAGGGAGATTTCTGAGATTTCTGATTTATACAATGCATTTCAAGGAAACAGAAGAAAAAAAACAAACAGAAAAGAATGTTTGTTGAAATACTTGCTTTATACAAATGGGGAAACCTGGAGGAAATGCTGCTGACAAGAATGACAGAGATTTCCTCATAACATGTTAAGCTGGAATGTTGAAGAATTTTCTAGATCTTTAAATGTCGATGCCTCATTAATACGTTTTAAATTATAATGTTCCTTTAGTTGTTGTAACATGTCATAGAAGATATGATGAACGATTTATTTTTTGAATCTGAGTATAGTTTGGATCACAGATAAGACAAATATAATTTGATTTCATTTGTAAAAGAATTGCTGAATGAAATTCAAGTGGGTAGGACAAATTAATCTGATATTTGTTAGCTTGAAATATCACGATTATAGTGAACATTTTTAGCGATATTGCTTTGGTGCATATACAAACTGTAGATTGGTAATACCTCAAACAAAAATACGCAGTTTAAGACATATTAATCGATATCGATTTGCATGAATCTCTTGCCAGTTGCGGAACAAGAATGGGTTAAGCATGACACACGAAATAGACTGACTATCTGTACACTTGGTGAAGGAAACAGTTGGATTTTCTGAAAACTATAAAGTTTGAAGTAGGTATAATATTTGTAAGTAATGATGTGATTAAATGGTAGATAAGTTGGAAATAAAGAACGCATTCCAGCAAATAAACTATAGTATATTTATTTGCTAGTATGAGATAAATGATATTACATTCAACTTCTAGTTTCAACTAAATGGTATTGTATTTTACGCTTGTTTGAGATAAACAGCTTTGTATTTAAATGCTCATTTGAGATTTGTGATATAAATATGTCTTAATATTCATTGTGCAAGTGCACAAAAAGCAAAATTAGCTTCTTTACATGAGCAGTATAAAAAATCAGAAGTACATTTTCACAAAGTTAAAAACAATTTCACTAATGCAAGTAGTTTGTTTTCTCTAATAATTGTAACATTTAATTCCGCCAAGAATTTTTTAATGATATGCAAGAGGAAAAGCAAAATTTAAACATAATATAAGAAAAATGAACTAAATAAAAATATTGTTATAGAAAATCCTTCTTAATGTTCGAGATAAATACATAACTACTGCACCAAAATGTGACAAAATAAAGAAACGAATTTTAAAATGATGCAAGTCAATAATTTTGGTTTTAACAGTTTGAAATATGTTACTAAAATGAAAATTCAAACTGCAGTTCCCAAAGTGAAAATTGAATGAATTACTGATCTGAATTGACTTGAATAAAATAAATGTTAGCGTGGTTCAAATAATGTTGACTTTAATTGCTACAAATCATTTTAAGATATATACAAATAGCATATGCCGTGGTTAATGGATAAAGATGTAACAGTTCCTGACCCCAAGAATGACGATTCTAGCAATTCTCCAAGTAGTCGTTGTTATACTCTCGTTAATATGTGGCTGCAAGTACTATATATTAGCCATCAGCAGAATACTATGAAGTGGGCCACAGTGGTGCTGTTTGAGAACCATTTTTTATGGCGTTTGTGAATGAGCTTCTATTATTACGTGTTAATCAAAATTATGTTGGAAATTAATGTAACACAAAATAAATTTGCATAGCAAACGACGCAGATAATTCATTCAAGATATCAGTTATTTCACAATGTAGCACGAAAACTGAGCAAAAACTATTATCTGATTTCATTTCCAATAATTACATATGTTTTTGAGAAGAGAGGTTTCATACTGCAAATGATGTCGAAATGTGTTCGCGAGAGATTTCCTTAAAATGTTTTGAATGATGTCATTGGTGTCAGTAAGGTCATAGAACTGCATACAATCGTAAAATATTTCTTTACAATCTAAATTTTTGAAAACTTCTGCATCGGCGTCGTTATTTCCTTCCATAGAAGACTGCATGATATAATGATTAGTAACAAAAGTCACTTGATTATGATTAAAACCTTCATAAGGTTTAGCAAAAAAGTTTAATATATCGAGAGTATTCGAAAATTGATAAGCATTTAAACTGCAAAAAATAATCTGTAAGAAAAAAGATAATGACAAATATAGATTTGCTTGTCATCAACTTGTAATTGTGTATGGAAAGTTTCAAAGCTAAGGCATTGGTAACAATTCTAACCTAAATCAAATGGAAGATAAATATCATCTTTTGCTGTTATTACCTGCTATTACCTGCTTAATGTTCCTCATCACACCATTTTCCTACTAGTACCAAATTAGCAAATTAAAACAATGTACTGGCATGGAATGGATTAATAATAAAATTAGTAATATATAAATATATTAACTTGGATAAAAAGATCAAATCTTCATAGATCATAAATAGATAGTGCTTCGTTCATCCTTCTACATTCTGCGACCCGAAAAGTTATGATACCGCTACCTTTATTGTAGACAGTACATCATACAAGAGTCTGATTACAACGCGGCTGTTTACATTTGCACATTTGTCATATATGTTTGTCTTACATGTGTCTTGCTTATATACACATGATAAAGCACTTTAAAGTAAGTTAGCTTATGGTCATGTGCTGACTTGGTACATGACCAAAGAGAATTTGACCTTGAACATGCAAATACTAAGCTAAAATTAGTTGCACATGATCAGACGTTTCACAACTGTATAGCAGTACTGTATTTAATATTTCTTCATCTTAATATATGTATCTATGTAGGAAATAGATGAGCTAAAGAGATATTTAAATGCATTTAACTTTAAAGGCACTATGAGGTGAAAACTCACAGTTGAACACTTAATGCAAGTAACGTCGTAGATTATTATGTAAATTACATCATTAGGTACACTATGCAAACATTTAATTAATATTGCGTATAGATGTAATATCTATGTTACATAGAAACTTCTAAAATGTTATAATTTGTTTGATTATTGAACGTTTAAACATGTCAGAAAGAAAACAAAATATTATCATTATGTTGCATAGTAACTCACCTTCTTTTTTGGAGGACAGACTATATCCATTAGGAATTCATAGCTGCGCATTTCTAGGTACTTGACATCATAAAATCTGAAAAAAATGTTTTAAGAAAGATGTTAATTTTGGTTGTCGGTAAGTGTTCATGAAATACAGATCGAGTTTATCGGTAATCAACAATACGAAGTGTATCGTTCTGACATGCATGATTTTGTAGTTTATAGAATATAGTTTGCGGGTTCTTTAGTTACTTCAGTGAAAGTTATTGTCGTTGAGCGTACGTTTATCACACAAGCTTGGTAAAATGTCTCTTACGGTTAAACAATATTTAGTTTCTTGCAATGACATCTTTCGGGGATTGATAGGTCGTAAATCAATCAGCCCAACAATCACACTGCATTATTTCTTTGTATTAGCTAATGGCTCGCCAAAACGCTAGCCAGCAGTTGGTAAAAATACATGTAGGCCTCGAATGCTTCGAATGTTGTTTTCAGTAAAATGATTAAATACGTTATGTATTGTGTTATCAATAACAGGTCCCGCTACAGATGAGAAAAAAGAAGCATAACTTGTAAACTGGACATTTTGCCAAAGTATTTACCTGTATTATTGATGTAGGCTAGATCACATATGAATATGGTTTCGTATGCTACAAACCCTTTTGTGACCATGTACTCAATACTAAAACTAGTGTTTTAAGTGGAATATATTGCTACAAAATCACGAACTATCGACTAAAGAGGCAAAAAAGATACGAGTTTAAAGTACCGTTATCAGGTTTTTGTCTAGTTATAAATCTTTATAAATGACAAAGGATGTACACACTTTACTCCTCTTTACGACGCTGGTGAAACTTAATTATCAACACAGTTTTATCATCTTCTTCACTTGAAAGAGAGATGCATAACAAAAACTGAGCGCCAAACCGGAAATTATACCATATTTATGCAATGTATTTGCAAATGAGACCTCTTCAGAATCACCAGCTACAAGAGAAATACATAAAGGCGATTACTTTTCTGAAGTATTATTATTATTACGGTGATATGAAATACCCAGTGAAATGTGAATAATAGGACTGATTAAAAGCCGAATGTGGTTGCTACAAGATTCTCATTCGTTTGTACCATAAATAGGTCTGAGGAAGAAAGATAAACAACTGTCAGACGTCTTAAATATGTAAAGATTTTAGTGTCAGCATGATGTTTATTTTAATTATGTAGTGTCACATTCAGATCCAAGATTATTAGCCATATGTGGAAAATAAGGTAAATTATAAATTACAACTCATTATTCCTGCGACTTGCATTGCATATGCAATTATCTTATACCATGACAACTTAATCTGATATGAATGCAAAAAGGAGAGTGCCGAAGAAAAGAAAAATCTTTTGTTTACTGTTTCATAACTTCTGAAAAAATAGTATTTGCCTTATATGCACCTCTGTAGGAAATACAAGCAATTTAATTTGAGATTAAAATTAACAATGAAATCAAAACGCATTATGGGTATGCATACCCGTAATGTCAGCGAAGGATTCGTTGAAGAACTATAAGTATTTTTACATTATTGAGTGCCTTGGAAAATTGCAATGATACTGTTATTGTACTATAGATGTGTCACAATCATTGCAAAGGCATTATAGTTAAGACAATCATTTATGATTTAATCGCAAAATATAATTGGGTCGCATCGCAATTCAGTCGTTTATTGCCGTGAATAAAGTTCCATTAGAAATGAAAATGGTTGACCATTTAAACAGTTTTCCACGAAATCTACCAAATGCTAGAAAATTAAAATGTATATATGTCCTAATCAGGGCCTAATCACTGTCAATCTCCAAATTTGATTTTGTTTATAATAATAATACTCCGATCATGAAGTTGTAGGAACATCGTTGCAATAGCTTTTGAAAAGCCTCAAAGAATATGATCAATATAATTTTGTTATTTTTTTAGATTTGGTCATAACATAGCATTTGGTGGATTTATTAGTTCCATGCGAAAAGGCACATTTATAATCGACACAAGATACCATTTATATGCCTAAGTTAATAAATTATACCAACTATCATAAACATGAAACCCTTGTTTGTAATAGAAAGCATTGAAATTGCTGCAGTAATAGCTTAACTGCTCATTCGGATGCTTGATTGATTGATTGATTTTAATTTTACGGCGCACCAGCACTGTTAGGCTATTAAGCGCCATACGAAAGGTTACATCTATGATCATTTAAATGTGGTAATAGATTTCGTATCGACAAGCTATATAAAACAATAGCTTTAAAGGTAAAATGATAAAAGTGTAACAGTAATAAATAAAGCTTTCCGATTAACGGAAAATCTAAATGTTAATAAAGACAGGTGAAAAGTCATTGAAGAAAGAAACGGGTTACATAAAAATGCTCAAGGTGATCGAATAAAAGTTATACCTTAGAATAAATGTTACCTTCCTTCAGGAATTCTATAGTAGAAGTCATGTTTAATGTATCAAAACGTTCTTCGTTGTCTTGCATGCACACAGTAGTACTGTTCGCTTTTAGGTTGGAGGTCTAAACACTGCACCATAAAGTGCTTGCAAGAAACGCTCTATGATGGACCTTCTCTTTTGAGTATGTGGAAATGTGTTTTATAAGTATGACCAATTATAATTCTTGCAATCACTATCTCCTCCCCATGGATGGTTCTGTAGAAACGAATCCATTCTCCTAGAGTTGGCTTGATGACATTAAGTTTGTTAGTGGCTGCATCATTCCATGATGCCGGCCACTTCTGAAGGAAAGACCTTTGATACTATGTTTGAAATCATATTACGATATTTAGCATTAGATATTTATAGGGATCGGGATATTTTAGCAGCTCGATCTGCTGTTTTGTTACATTTAACACCAATATGGCTTTATAACCACCAATATACTATACTGTGGAAGGTACTCTGCTCATTATTTTGACTAGACTATTGGACAGTAATGTGTTCTCAAGTTTATTAATGTGTAGTGACTGAATTACTGATGGTGAGTCATAGAAAAAGATACTGTTTAAAATACGTTGTTTTTGATATATTGCAAAGAAATGTATATTGTTCTGATTTCGGTTGAAAACAATTCATGCACCATTTCGTAAGCAAACGTTTAATGTATTTTCTGCTAACAGCAGCCGTTTCCTCATCCTTTCTTCCATCAGTATAAATTCTTGTGGATCTTCTAAAGTCAGCTAGGAGTTAAAGACAAGAGATTTGGAGAATGAAACGGTTTGTCTCAGATTTTTTCCATCATGTAACGTAAAGAGTACTGTTGGATGCTTACGTGGCCAGGAAGGTGCTTCAGAGATGGACGTTTTCTGAATTATAGAAAGATCAATTTTGGTACTGTCAAGACTGGATGATAGTCCATTGCCAAAATAATGTATGGCGTTTGGTTTATTTTCGTATAAGGTTCGGTATTGGGTTAAAAAGTCGAAAAATCAGGGTTCAGATGGTTTGAACGTAATCTGAGATTATCCTGTGCGATATGGCAAAGGAGGTCTGATAGCTTCAGTGAAAAGGCTTTCATACGGGGATGCCTTAAATGTTCCATTGAGCAAGTCTTATTTCTTGATGATGAAATGGGTCAAACTTCTTCAAATATGACTTCCTAATTGAACCATAAACAACGCAACCATGGTCCAGTTTGGAACGAATAAACGTTCTATTTAAATTGATGGGGTCTTTGCTATTATCACCCCAGTCAGTGTGTGCTACTATAATTAATACATCTATATTTTTCAATTACTTAGCTTTCAGGTTCTTTAGATATGGAATAAAAGCCAGTTTTCTGTCGAAGATAATACCTAAAATTGTTGTTTCCTAAACAACTGAAACAGGTGATCCGTACAGCGTGAGGTTAGATTCATCATGATGTATTGGTAACTGACAAACCTGCATGCACTTCGTTTTTGATTTAGAGAATTTGAATCCATTAGTACTGGCCCAGTTTTGTATTTTGTTGATATTTTCATCTAGTTGTCTCTCAGTTCTGTGCATATGCTTTTATCGATAACATGTTCGAAATCATCAACGTGTAATAAGCGATACACACTTGGTGATGCTATTCATTTTGATGTTGAAAAGAGTCACAGATAAAATGATGCCCTGGGGCACTCTATTCTCTTGCTCATACATATCAGAGAGGGTAAAACCCTTGAATTATCGATCTGATAGAAAGTTTGATATGAAAGAGGGCAGACAGCCTTTTAGACCTAGATCATGCAGGTCTTTAAGTATTCTGTGCTCCTTGTCATTTCACAGGCTTTTCTTAATCAAAAAAATCAAAACATAAACTCCGCTACTAAATGTTACTTATTCATAAATGTGTCGATAATAAATGTTTCTAGTCTAACCAGATGATCATTGGTGATATGGTCATAACGAAAGCAATATAGAAAGGGCATATTATATTATTTTTTCCAAGTACTATTGCAAGCTGAGAATTAATCATTTCTTCCATTGTTGTACACACAGACAGTCCGTCTGTGCAATGGGTCGATAGTTGGTAGTATCTGCACTATCTTTACCTGGTTTGGGATCTGGTATTACTGTTGCTTCTTTCCAAATCCTAGGTACATACACAGAAATCCAGCAATCATTGAAGATTTTCAAAAGAGATGATAATAAGCATTGTGGGAATTATTTCCAAAACAGGAAATATATTTCGTCAAGCCCAGTAGATGTCCAAAACTTCTATAAGATCCTATAGTGAAACAGATGGTTATAACATTTCCACTTTTAAACAAGACTTTCCTTTCTGAGTTTTTAATCTTCGGATGGCTTCTGCTTCGGAAAAATTAGATGAATAGGAATTTTTCGAGAAACTGGCAGCACTAGCTTTTGCTATGTCTCTTTTTAAAATAAAATTATTATTGCTCATTTTCAGATGTCAAGATTGGATTGTTTGCTCTATCTATATTTTTGCGGATAGTGTCCCAAACTTTCTTTATAGAGGAATGTGAGCTTAAAGAAGAATCATAATTCTTCCATGATGATCGTCTGATTTCTTTAATCGTGCGGAGAGCTATGGCCCAGATAATTCGGTATTTACTTTAATTCTCGTGTGTCTGACGATTGTTAAATTTTCTCAGTGCTTTGCGTCGTTGCCTAATGGAATCTTTACCTTTTTAGTGAACCAAGTTTTTTTTGGGGGGGTGGTCTTTTTCAGTTTCGCGAGGACAAGGGAATGGATTATTCTGCGATCTCGTTTAAAATAGAAGCAAAATGCCGAATAAGACCATTAACGTTGAAAAGAGCATCATTATTCAGCCTAGTTTTACAGAGTGTATCAAACTTAGCCCAGGCGGTCTTATTTAAACTCTATTGTGGAATCGTGTTATCATTTTTAAGGTACATTAGAAAGTGATCACTGCTGTAGAGGTAATCAGCGATCTTCTATCAAAGTACAAAAGCAGTGATGAAAAACAAATTGTCAAATAATACATGTGTATGTACTCGTTCATGGATGTAAATACGTCAGAGGTTTGGTGTTATATAGACACAAATTGTGTCTAGAAATGAAGTCTTCTACTTTCTGGCCTCCCTCAATTATATGATTTGATCCCCATAAAATATTATGGGCATTAAAATTCCCAAGTAAAACAAATGGCACGGGAAGTTGTTGAACACGATTATCTAAATCGTTTGGTACTAGGTTAGTGTTTGGTTGTATATACATAAAACAATACGCAATCACTCGGTGTAAAGTGACACAGCAATGGCTTGCAAATTTTTATTTAATGGGATGACGTTGCTGCAAGCCCTATTGTTCACAACAACAGAAATTCCCGAGGCTCTGTCACCATTTTTAAAGTAGATGTTAACAAGGAAGTAGTTTCTAAGTGTGATGTTGTCTATATCTTCCAATCATTTTTCGTGCAGGTGTTGTACTGCATGATTGTGTTCATTTAAAAGTAGAAGAATATCATTGTAATTGGTTTTAAGTCCTCGACATTTCCATTGAATGATCTTGTTCTTCTTTATAAGTTTAAAGTAAAGATTATATAACTATGTTAGACCTTTCGCGGAGGAAGTCTGTGTAGTTATGTGTCTTGATGAAGTACTGTGGTGAGTTTTTGTTGGTAGGTCTGATGCCACCTTCAGCACGTGAAGTAATGTCTTCTGCATCTATGCTCTCAATGTCTCCAAACCTATCATTGATTTTATTGAGGTTATCTGATCCCTTTTTCTGCCTATTTACATGAGATCTGGTTTTATTTTTTGTTGATCTCGGAGGCGAGGTATTACTGAAAGTTGTTTGAGTTGATGCCGTGTTTTGTCTGTGCTTCGTAATGGGATGTGTTAAAGCTTGATAGTAAATCTGGTGACTATGTGTGAACTTGAGAGTCCTTTGTTGTTTTGGGATTGGTTTGGAGAAAGATGGGCCAGGGAGAGATGTTTTCCTTGTATAGGTTTTCTGGCGCCTCGATAGGGAATATTAAATGCCTACTTAATCATATGTATTTCATTCTCCTATTTTCAAGTATCACAACCGTTAGAATTAGCGTGGTGCTCCTTTCCACAGTTGACACAATGTAGAGTTGATCTGTACTCAGATTGCTGATGAGAATGGTCTCCGCATCAGCCACGTATTTGGCTTTTTGAGCGTCTGTCTTCGTGATGGACATATTTCGAACACTTAAAGCATCGAAGGTGGGTTCGGAATGTATATATCAACCTTCACTTGCAAAAGCAAACTTTGACCACTCTGAGTACTGTTGGTTTGTTGAGGGCGAATACAGTGGTCTTCGTATCCTGCATATTGTTGTTACATTTAATACGTATTCTACGGACTGCAGTGAAAACTTCATTTTTCATTATTTCAATGATATATGTGTAATTGACTCGAACAAAGGTACGACAGCGAATTACGTATTTGGACATATTGAGTATTGTGTTAGCCAATGTGATCACTGAAATATTGAATAAAGTTTTCATTTTTTAAATATTTTGTGTTTGACCTCTTTGCTCACACTCAAAAAAGGCAGTATTCTGGTGTGCTGATCGATCCTGTTATCGTCTTTTCAATCACAAGAGAGAGAGAGAGAGAGAGAGAGAGAGAGAGAGAGAGAGAGAGAGAGAGAGAGAGAGAGAGAGAGAGAGAGAGAGTACGGCTAGCGGTTTTGAGGCATATATAGAGTGTATAATCATGAAGCGTGGGAATGACCCCACAATATATGGTTCGTCATTCGAGTAAAATACAGATTTCGTTGGTTTGTTTTGTTTATTTTTGAATTATCCATGTTGATTGGGATAAAATTTAGCACTTTTACTTCCCGTCTATCACCAATCCCAACAAAGAGACACTTCTCAAGTGCCAGGGACACACAGATGATATACTTAGTAGGCAAAATCACTTCCTAATACATCCCGTCAGATAAACTCAGTCGGTAAATGTATCTCCCGATTAAGCGTTATTCCACTGCCTTCCCGAAAGTCTTCTAAGACTTTGAAAAGTGAAAGGGAAAGAGAAAGTTAAAGAAAAAGAATGTAGGGGCAACGATGGTTTCAAGAGAGATACAAAGAGAATGTTAGAGAAAGTGAGCGAGTAGATAAAACTATCATAGGGATCAGTGTGATGAACCGATTTGTCGAGACCGGGTACACCTAGTATACCCGTCTAGAAGAAGTAAAGGCCTAAACAGTGTATTGCATCGAAATACCTCTCATCAACTACTAGGATCCTTTCCTCCCACGACACAGGATGTAACCCAGGGCAAACAGGTTGCCTGTACTTAGTTGCCTCTTACGGCTCGTAGTGAGGACACGTTGGGCTCATTATATAACCCTGGATAGCAGGGCGATTCTGATGTCTATTGCCTTGAATATAGCTCCGTTGGAAACAAAAATGGCTGATCATACATAACTGAGTATCTCACCCATTTATACAATGTCCAAATTTGCTGTAAAATAGTAGAAAATGAATGTGTATCTATGGTCAAATAATGGTATGATCACTACGTTAATCAATTATATAGTGATTGCACCAATGCGATCATAAAGGTGATTACCAATCTTGACTAATGACCTTTCCATTATAGGTACATCAATTAATAGACTTAATACGACGGTAACATTTATAAAATTTAAAAACGTATATGGTTGTAAATAACTTCTATTATCATTGTGAAAGACAGAAGGAAAATCGAAATCACAAAATTTACCACTAATTTTAGCATAAACCTAGTCTAATTTTGACTTAATGTCTCTATGGCAAGTTACAGATTAAATTATCTTTAAAAAAAACAACGCACATATTGATTCATTTGAAAAATAATCAGTGCTAAAAGAAGATCCGAATTACATAAATAACAACTTGTCCTTATAAAATTCCCATACCTAAATATATGTTTATCATTCAAGGGAAAGGCTGTTTCATACAGTAATAAACCGTAGTAGATAGGTTTGTAATATAAGCACACCTTGCATTCAGTTTTTAGGGAAGAGACATGCAACTCGGATATGAAATATTTACAAAGTAAATAAAGTTCCACGGTATAAAATATCAACCAAAGCTGACGCAAAGGACAATAATTGATTTTAAACTTGCAAATCGCGTTGTTGTCATTACTTTGGGCATAGAAATGGACTGCTGTCAAATAGTATTACACACTATGCGCATACAATAACAAGTTGTTACAAAATAACGTGTTTAGTTCTTTTCTAGTCACTGATTTTATACAGATGTGACATTTACCAGTTTTCTGACCTTTGCAGTTTAATGCAAATCTATTCCAAATTGTTAGACATTAGGTCATCTAAAAACCGTTCTTAAACAATGAAAATGTCCCTAAGATTACTGCATGCTAATTTATATAATAATAAATTATTAAATAATAATAAATATGTTTTTTATATATTAGTTTATATATTAATATGTTGTAATACAGGATAAAACAGATAGATGAACCAGCAGATGAGATTATGATGCAAGTCATTGTGGGTTTCAAATTGTCAGATGATAAACTCTAAAATGGAGATACAGCCAAATTAGTATCTTCAGAGGTTGCTCTCGTCTCGTAAAAGGAAATTACCGGGTTCGTTTGTTTGATGAACATCTTCTCTTCCGCAACCGTACTCTAATTCTTGTTCAGAAAATTATCCTCTCAATATTAGCAGAGTGATAATAAGAGTTTTAGAATTTGTTATTGACAAAGGGTAATGTCCTCTATAGCCCATGATGTCATTTTTTTGCACACAAGGATAGGCACTGTAGGAAATAAACGATATAAATAAGAATTTCATCTCCGTTGACTAAAGTTCATATTGGATTTAGATTAAAATTCGCGAAGTTGCTTTTTCTCGATACGTGAGGTTAGTGTTATTACAAAATCTGACATGGATAAATTTAATGTCATCGAAGTGTTCTTTCTTTTCCTCTCCTTAAGCTGGTTATGTTGTAATCGGGTCCACATCACAGCAACAATTTCAGTTAACATTTTTGGAGAAACCCTCAGTATTTTATTATATTAACCTGAATTTCGCTAAAGCCAACTTTGTGATAAGACATTCTTAATTTGATAATATTTTACCTATTTGCCACAGATAGGTAAAGGACCCAAGTTGTGATATGCACGTGCTATATGATGATGTAGTCAAGCAAAAATTCACATAAGTATTTCCGATGACCGTTTAACCAGTTGCTTCTAAGTCGTAAAATATCCTCTTTTTACGAATTTTGTCATAGACTTGATTTCTTCTTTGAAACGCCACATCTACTTTGGTGATGTAAGACAATGTTGAGGACTTATTTTCCATGTAAACTGTCCCACAATATTGCTTGGTCGGGGAGCGTCTTTCGTTTGTGCATAAATCAGGGTGTAGACGCGGTTACAGACTAAATAAACGACAAAACACATTATTCCTTGTTTAGTGGGGACGATCGTTTAGGCATCCACAAATTCGATGCTAACAACTCAACTTTATCAGGAGCGGGAGCTCCGTCAATTTGCATCGTTGGCGTTGATTTTGCGGGTCAACGTGAATGTGTGTTTGGTTCCACAAATAACCTTGCCAACATATCTGCAAAACCCAAACATATGACTGAAAAGAAACGTACAGTAAAACCTTAATGGTTAATGGGCTTCTATGACGTTGTGATTCACGAAGTGTAAATACGCCATTGAAAACGTTGCTCTTGCCCATGACTTCGGGTCCTTTTCAGTATAAGACGTATCAATGATAGCCATCATATATAGACCACATGGTCTTGCGTAATCATTTTCTATATCTGGCGAGTCAAATAGTCGTCTTGGCAACGTCACCATTAACAAGAACTAATTCAATTTCGTTTACTTCGATAAAATAATGTGCGCTGTTGTAAAACGCATTAGTGCCATTTTTAATAAATCAAACTGTGATTTTGACGTGATTATCAATACCGGCTATGTCGTCTTGTGTAAATTTTGCCTCATTTTCTAGTACATTTCCCCTAATTTTCTAGTAAACCACCACATTGAACAAACCACTTAGACCTGTCTTGAACTTATAATTCTGATATTTTTGTTGCGGACCTAGTAGGGAAGACTGGAATCAATCTCGTCAATCCTAGCTATTATTTCATTGATATACGGTTGTGTTCTATATCAGTGTCTATTTCTGGGGTTTTGTGCAGTCACAGGTGTTTGTACAAGTACATCTTCGGCAAATCTCTGACGTCGCAAGCGATAATTATCACAAAAAGGTCCAGAATTTGTTTATTATTTAATACAAATAACAACCTCTTTTTTATGACTACCAGTACCAGTACAATCTCCATTATACAGTTATCTTATTGTTGAAGAATTGCATACAATGCAGAGTTCACCAGCACCACAAGTACTTATTAATTTCACAAATAATTACGTTAAATATTATACAAAATGTATAATAATATTTATGAATGTTACTCACACCGAAGACATGGTGCTGATGCAGATTTAAGGCGGGCTTGCCACCAAATTTGATTTGACAGAGTTCACTATTCGAGTTGCTGTTGGTGTTCGCACAGGAATAACTTTTTAATTTTGAAGATATTATTGTCAGACTCAGAGTATCTGTAGCATACATCGATGGCTGGCATCACTGAAAATGGAATTATCAGAGATAGCAGCGTATCGATTATGTTTTTCAGTGAATATGTGATGATACTACACTACAAAAAGACATTATGAGGATAAACAATACGGTAACTTCCCCAAACCATCACGTTTAGTAGGATCAGTAATAAAATAAACAGAATTGTTTGTCAACGAGGAAGAGACAAAATGTAAAGGCATAATAAATGGACGAAATATTTTTACTGACGTAGATAGCAGCTAAACCTTACATCTTAACAGAGTGTGTGTCCGGATTGTATTTATTTATCATATCTAGTTATTATTGTGGATGTTATTAATTAGCAATATTAATCAGAAATCAGCCAGATGAATGTTTGGTAATATACAATGAATATAAATAAATATTAGTGACACTCCGGTATTTCAAAATCTTTCAAATATACGGTACCATTATAATTTACAGCCAAAAATTCAATTCTTTTTCGAATGATTTCACATTTTCACAATTTGTTCTTTTACTATCGCTGGCGTTTCTATTGAAGATTGGTTTTATCCTCACATATATGTTTTTGACTCTAACCGCGGAGGTGAGGTTGCGGATGTTAGAATTTTAAGAGTGTTGTGGAATTGAAAATCACCGAGCGCTTCAAGCTGGATTTACAAACTATACAAGACGAGTACAAAAGCCATTTTTTCATAGGCGGTTTTTAGCTGAGGTCCACTCCGCGTCAATATATGACTATAGATGCATGCTTCTGACAGTTCACATTTGTGGCTTATTAACGCTTATAGTCCACGAATTGCAGCACGTGTTTGGCATTTATTTTTCAAATAGTCCGTAGTCATCGGGAATTTAGGCTATGAGCAAGAAAATTAAAAGTAATTAAAACAAATTCGCTGTAACCATATTACTCAAGATGTAGGCTCTAAAAAAAGATTTTATCATTGAAATAAGGCATCACACCAACTTAAAACTCGCCATATATTGTGCTCGCACATGCAAAGTTTGAAACTTGTTGTGGTACTCGTTTTCGAACCTAAATGTATCTACGATTATCGTGCCATCCTGACTGTATGAGTTATATATCTTTGAAATGACTCTCCGCAGAAATGCCACCTTTATCTAGGGTATTGTATCAACTCCGTTCGTTTTGATATCATCACAAACACATTCAGTGGTTTGTATATGTCGGAGTGTCAATACTATTTTTATATATATTACACAAAACGTCTCTCTAACTGCTTTGTCTTTTGTGATATATCCTACTGCTATTATATTCGCATGTTATTTCGTGGTCATCATTTCATTATTCGTTTGTTTCGTTGTCTGAAAAGTTGTCAAGTTAAGGTCAGCACTTTATATCTTCCAGCATAAAATCAAATAACGACAGTTCAGGTTTGTTCTCATAATGTTTGCCATCGTTGCTGTTCTCAAGGTATCCATTAACTCAATTAATTTCTCTGGATGCTCCGAAAATTTATTTGAAAAGTCATGTAATTTTTTTGGGCCTCTCCAACAAATTTGTATGAGTCATCAAAACGAGATAGTGATTTAGTATTTTTTGTAAGGTTCGCACGTTCCACGAATATATATATATATATATATATATATATATATATATATATATATATATATATATATATATACATATATATATATATATATATATATATATATATATATATATATATATATATATATATATATATATATATATATATGATATACTAATTATTGTATTGGATTTGGCCACAAATTGTTTCAAAATGTTATATGTATCAATCTGCGGTTTACAACGCAATACTCATACACATACACAAAGGTAGTAGTTCAATATTGTTGTGTATATTAAAATAGTTTCTTATACATGCATGTAGGAACTATAAGTAGATGTTGACAGGTTCCAAAATCAAATTGTGATAATTAACCTGTTTGGGGTGACATACCACTGGATGGCTTTGTCAGGTGGGATATATTGCGAGGTGAGTTATTGTTACATAGGTTGCGTATAGAGTAGGACATTATTGCTATCTGGAGCTATATGACGGTAGATAAGGAGTTAAAACAACTAATCATTCTTGTCTCATATATTCTTGTTTTTGTATGTGATTCGATCTCACTCACTTTCTTTAGTCAGAACGCTCTTACGCTATTTGATATTTGCTTTAATTACTCATAAAATTACTGACTTGTTTTTATTATAATGACATAGTAATGCTCAGTTTCTCCATTGGGCACACTCACAGGAACACATGCTCACACATGCACACACACAACACACCGCAAACCTAGTTGGATATTTCCTTTGCTATGCGTCATGTTTTGTCGTTTAGTCGCCAGCTAGAAAAGCAGTCTACAACAAATTCATAAAAATACTGACTTGTTTTTATTATAATGACATAGTAATGCTCAGTTTCTCCATTGAGCACACTTACAGGAACACATGCTCACACATGCACACACACAACACACCGCAAACCTAGTTGGGTATTTCCTTTGCTATGCGTCATGTTTTGTCGTTTAGTCGCCAGCTAGAAAAGCAGTCTACAGCAAATTCTTTCAGCACCATGGGTATCATTAAGCAATACTCCACTAGGTAAAACCATCATGTGAATCTCCAGTTGCACGCGCCAGATTAATGACAAATTCTTTAGAGTATTGTTCAAACTTCACTTATATATTAGGAGATTCATTCAAAACAAATATACTGTTTTGTGTATGCTTCAAATGCAGAAAATGGTGGCCTGCCACACAACAACAACATAATCGCATTATATATATATATATATATATATATATATATATATATATATATATATATATATATATATATATATATATATATATGTTTACACTCTGAGAACTATCTAAATCTATAAATGTGCTTTCTAGATTTTTGTCCAATAAGAAATGTCAATGACATTCGAATTTTGCCAGTATGATCATATTGAAATAATTTTATAGCAGTTGCAAAATAATAAACCAATAATAAAAATGAAATATATTGGACATTCTCCAATATGTGGACCGGTGAACAACAACAACAACAACAACAAAAAACAGTAATGAAGATTTGACCTATTTGACCTATTACATGCTCCATTTATTGCCATACCTAAAGCTATTGTGGCTTTTTGCATACGTGAATGGCGATAGCAATTGATTTATCTACAGGTTAGACCTTTCGTTTATTGATTTTACTCTTTTGATGCAGATGGAGTTGAAAACGCCATGCATTGTATGCACTTAAAATTAAATATATATAGAATAATCGTTACAGATCAAAGGATAGATTTTTTTCTCAAATAATCGTTATCAACGGGGCTAAACACATATTTTAACAAGAATGTTTACTTCTTGTGAATGCTTGTTATAAATGTTTTTATTTTCACGGCCTTCTCTGGCAATACACTGAGGCGTGTATCATTCAAAAATGCATTGTTTAAACTCTTCTACAGAACTATCCAGTGTTCTGGTTTGTTTTTACTTGTTGATGAATCACCCAATTCAATTTAGAGATCAGTTCTAGGACAGATTTTTGTATTGATTGAAAAGAGCGATCTTTCGTCTCTCTCATTCACCGTATTCTCTTAAGATCAGGTACTGTACCAAGCACGTTAACACCATTCACTTTCTCTCCGGCAGCAAGTCAACGAGTTCGTCTTTCTGGTACGTAGAGAACATATCAGTCAATCTATGTGGTAAGAACATGATGACTCAGTCGATGAATCTGACAGATGATTGATGATGAGAACGAATTTATTCAACCAAATACCAAATTCAGAAACTTTGTCCTTGAGACAGAGGTATATGCTTGAGAACGGAATGAAGAAAACAGAAAGTAACCGAACATCCATACTTATTATTTGATGTATCCGTTCAACAGACCTTAACCTTTTGTCACTTTATGCATGACTGGCTAACTGACCTACATACTGACCGCACGGAATAATAGATTAATATCGTTTCGAAATTTGCACAGATTACACTGTCAACGTTTTTTAAACAGAAAAGCAAAGCATTAATATACTACAAAGTATCACAATATATAAAGGCAAACAAACAAAAGCAAAAGAGCATGACTGTTCTTTTAAGAAACACGTATTTTACGATTAGATGAGCATTATATATACAAGCGTATAACCCGAAGACACCGCTCCAAAATCAAGAATACTAAAGTAAGAGATGTACCCAATCTTGCTATATATTTGATATAGGTGTATATTTGATGAGGGTGTATTGATATCTAAATCAACTTTAAAAAAAATGCTCTAACAAAAAATGTATCCTACTTTTACCTAAGGACAATACCAAAGAGCTAGAGTGGGATAAGGCGACAGGTTCAAATACAAAAGATATTCAGCAATGTTACCACACCGTAAGATACACATGTCGGTGCAGAGTTATAACAATGTTACTCAACCATCTGATAATATGATTATAATCTCGTTGATTATCAGAGAACCAAACTGACTTACCATTGTGAAACAATTTATCGTTTCCGTGAATCATTCAAATTTCATAAATCAATTCAAAAGAAAATTTGGATACGTTTTTCCAACTGAAGTACGTTGTCCATTTATACAACTGTACCTGTCACTCGAATAGAAAACTGTACCTGTAACTCGAGAAGAAAACTGTACCTATAACTCGAAAAGAAAACTGTACCTGTAACTCGCATATAAAACTGAGTGGGTGCATCAGATTTTCTTTTAATTATTGTAATGATACTAATGCAGTAGAAAATGGAAAGATCAAATTGCATGTCAGAATATTGACATCTCATTTTTTTAAATCATTATAAAATGTATCATTGAATTATACAAATATTTCAAATGAAAACAGTTACGAATACAAATCTGTTAATTTCCTGAGGAAACGACCCGATGATATTACAATGGAATGATACCAAACAATAACAATATCCACTTAACAGATTAAACAACATTCCCTGTGGAAATTAGTGTCAAATATTTTTTTTCCCCTCTTTCGCTAGAGACTACCATGGGTCACAGGCAAAGCAAAATGTCAATCGTTCTTTTATTAAACAATAAATCGTTATATTGTGTCAGTATAATTCAATACATTTTCTTCGTATACAAAAATAAATGCAACACTGTGGATATATGCATCTTATACATATTGAACGTTCAACTAAGCAACTTAATACAAATTTCCACAATAATAACACAATGTTGGAGAAATTCGTATGTAGACAACCCACGTCTTCTGGTAGCCCATGCACTAAACTGCAATATATACACTGTCGATAGTTTCCGATTTAGCCACATAATATTCTTCTTTGTTCCAATCATAATGGTGTTGGTTCTGTTGGCGGTGGCTCTGCTGGTCGTGCCTTTTCTGGTGGTGGTAAATTTCCTCGAAATTTTTTTTACAATATTCTAGTGAGAAATAGTTTATAGAATTATCAATAAATTATCAATAATTACTCAGTTCGTTAACTTATCAATAATTAGTTAATGCTAGAGTACATTTTAATTATACATATACAATGGGTAGAACAGACCATACATGCTTTTTGTCTGCTAACAGTTATTCATTCTATGCCAGAATAAATATATTGTAGATCGCGATGACTGTTAGCTTCCAATATCCATTTCTGTGCCAAATTCTTGTGTATTCATAGACAGGCCGCCGTATTATTCAAAATGAGTCAGTCATGTCAATGTTAAGATCAGCGGCTTTAATATATATCAATTAATGTTCTACCTCAGAAAGAGCCAGACGTTAACCATCATTTTTAACAAGTAGGAAACATTTTCTGATTCCTTATCACTCTGCTCACAAACGACACTGGAACTATTTTATCCTTGAGGCTTCAGGGTTACACTAGCAGCTCTCCAAGCAATGCAATACCAACTCTAGCAGTAAAGAAAGCATTCATATTGACGTTAGTTAAGAAACCTTGTGTTATATGTAGACTATTTGAAAAAGGTCCAAAGCGTAATTTTGTCAGTACAACAAAAAAACAATTGTTCATTTTTTAGAAGTATATAATATGGATAAAAGATTTTTTGAAACCTTCATAAATTCGATAACCAAAAATACTATACCTATAATTCATAATATAATGAATTTTAATTTTATAATTTTCTCAAAACGAATAAGTATATAACAAACATTTTATTGTGACAGTAATGCGATTTTTAGTGCTAGATCGCGTCACGTTGTCAGCATAACATATCCAGATCAGGATTCTACACTTTACATCTCGTAATCATCCGGATGATTTTCTTTTTGCCGACAATCCGACGTGATCCAGGAATCAAGATCGTGATACTGTGATAATACTATGTATAGATAACATGCCCATTCAATTCTGCATGGCTGCAGTGCGTTCCATGTAGCTGTGTCTGTAATCCTAGTAATGCCACCCAATGTCTTGATATATCAGGAAATCTGGATTAAATAGCATGCAGGTCAAATGATCCAGTTTTACTCACATCTTGAGGGGTCACTTGAAAGAACAGTTGGTTTAATGGACCAATATGCTTATATATATATATATATATATATATATATATATATATATATATATATATATATATATATATATATATATATATAAATATATATATATATATGTATATGTATATATATATGTATGTATATGTATATATATATATATATATATATGTATATATATATATATGTATGGTTAGGTATGTATATATGTATATATATATAGATATATCGATATATATATATATATATATATATATATATATATATATATATATATATATATATATATATATATATATATATATATAGGCTAAGACCCGATCAAAATGGATTGGAACGTTCAGCAGTGGATCAAACTGCGTGTAACAATGCGTGTGGCATAATTTAGATTGTGTTGTCCCTCTTTCGATTAGTAGACACGGAGCGCGCTACCATTATATATTGTAAATTTACAGTTTGTACGAAAGCAATTGTCATGTTTTAATCTTAATATATGCCTTCAAAGACTTCATTTGTGGACTAATTAGAACTGTATCTTGAACATTTTTTGAGCCCGCGCTTTTAATTCTGATGCTGTAGAAGACAAAGCATAACATTATTTTGCAAAACATTTTCTCAACTTAAGCATTGTATATTAAAACATTGTAGATTAGAAGGAGAATATTTTCATTTTCTTAACTTAAGCATTGTAGATTAGAACATTGTAGATTAGAACGAGAATATTGTCATTAACCTTGGAAGAGCCCTTGTCACTCAAGGACATAATATAAATTTAAATGTTTAATATGTGTATAAGCTTCATTTTCGAATAATTGAGCAAGTCGTTAATATTTTGTTAGTACATCGGTTGCGAAGATTTTAGTAAGTCACTCATATGTATCACAGAATAAAAGCACGTCCGCATGCCCTAAAAATGTGCTCCCATCATTCAAACTTTGACAGAGGCAAGATCTGGCCTCGAGTTGGAAAAAATTATGCTTTGACGAAACTTTAAATGCCTGTGCATTTTTTGTGAGTGATATGACGATATCCAATCAAGACTTTCGGATTTTGAATTCCGTCTGAGTTTGATTGTGAGGATTGTAAGCAATCTTAGGATCCCATTTTATCAAGAATAAAGGACATAAACCAAAACAAAAACAAACAGAAGACGTCAAGAAATTTACAGATAAACGTTTAACAAAAACATTCCAAATTTCTGATGGTACAAGCCCGCGTGCCTGAGATGTATTTTACGTTATCAGTGTTTCATTCAAACTTGGCAATATCCTTCCGAATTTTCACAACTGCTTTAAACGAACTCCATCTGCTGCGAATTCCACCAAATTAACAAGTCTTTAAATAAACCCTAATTTGCGGAAATTAAAGGTGTTCAATTTGATTTGTATTCAAGAATGACTGCTTTACTGCACTATTTATAATTTAAAGGTAAGTTTGGAAATAAATATCGAGTGAAAAGAGGTATATGGGATGGGTCGAATTCTTTTTGCCAGATGCTAAAGACGATGTACAGCTTGAGTCTCCCTGATAGATTAAGAATTAATCCAACTAATCAGCTATAGATGGCATAGATATCACAGACTATACTTTTAACTCTCGTCAAGACAAAATTCATACCAATAGAATATGATCGAGTTTTCATATTAATGGGTATAAGTATGTTAAATGGAAAATTTGATCTTTATACCCAAAAATACGCATCTTCCGACTCAGTAAGCAAATTCCATTGTAATAAACATGCATATTCCATTTCTATATTGGTCATTTAAACGACATTGACAGACTAAAGGATTTTGTTTCAAATTTCAGGATATCAGAGGATTGTAAGTAGCAATGCTATCTGTTGGTAGAGGATTAGTAAATATAATAATACTAATTTTGACACTGTTTTCTATCGGTTTCCAAATAAGATGTGAACTCACACTGAACCTAAGTTCGTTTATGTTTTATTTAATTTATTGATTTTAAAGCCAAAACCTCAACTTGTTAATTGGGATCCTGTTCTAAGAAAAGTTGTGGCGTTAAGGGTCGGAAAAAGGGTGACGAACTTACCTGTCATTATACCGATCTATGTCACATGGCATTACACTAGAATTCAAGTTAAAAAAAAAACGATAATCAGCCTGGTAATCAGCTTGATGTTAACCGATTATTCATAGTAAAAGATTAGATTTGAAAGGATGCATATTATAGGCTTTTTAATAACAGCTTTCACACAAGTATGTATGTATGTATGTATGTATGTATGTATGTATGTATGTATGTATGTATGTATGTATGTATGTATGTATGTATGTATGTATGTATGTATGTATGTATGTATGTATGTATGTATGTATGTATGTATGTATGTATGTATGTATGTATGTATGTATGTATGTATCAATGTATATATATATATATGTATGTATGTATGGACGGATGTATGGACGGATTTATGTATGTATGTAAAAGTGCATGCATGCTTGCAGACAGGCAGGTAGGTAGGTATGTAGGTAGGCAGTTATTATACGTAAGTAGTTACGTAGCAAACAGAGAGCGGGTAAACAAAATATTAACATTCTCCAATTTCAATATGATTCATCGAATAAAAGAATTAATCGTCATAGAACACGAAGCAAATGTGTTTTCTTCTTCACTAGCGCAATGTGTGTAAATCAGAAGCTAAAATGAAACTTAAAGTGAAGGTCAACTAGAAGGAAGTTTTCTTGTAAAGCCCTTATCATATAGAGAGAAAAGCAACATTAATCTCGATTATTCGCTGTATTCAATGGCTTGTCACAACATTATACTTGTTTCCATTAGGCGCGTTTTTTCTATTTAATATGATCATTTTATTGAAATGCAATTTCAACTGAAAACTTTATTAAAATTCACAACCTTTACGAGGCAACGCAAATAAATCGAATAGGAATAAAAACACAGATTCAATTACATACTTTTAAATAAACAAAATACAAATATGAAGGATATATCAAGTGACTACTGGCTGTTTCACTGAATAGAGATTGCTTTTACCGTGGATAAATATCAAAATCAGTCATCTGACATTAAACAATGTCAGTGATGAACTTTGCGTTATAAGCACTAATACCTAGGGATGAGATCTCTAAATAATAGCTTTTAAGTAGATGAAACTGTTTTGGTGATGAGGACACTATCTTCGTAATAGGTATGATTAAGGTTTTTCAGGAATCACTGAAAATTACTTTTTTTTCAGTATCGGGATCACAAATCCACTTGAGACTAATACATTTTGTACAACAGCATTGAAGAATGAATTTAATTAAGGGATACACGCTTGCATTCAAATATCAATATTGTTCAATATGCACGAGTATTAAGTGTTGAGTATTATCCAATATGCATGAGTATTAAGTGCAGCTGCTTATGACCGAAATTTGAACACAATGTATTCAATTTTAGAAATTCTAGATTACGAAGAGTCAAGTTTAAAAATGTCCTTAATAGGAAAGATATCGACTCATATGAATATCAATACATTTTGTATTTCGATATTAAAATTTATTTCCTTTTTAATCGTCATCATCATCATCATCATCATCATCATCATCATCATCATCATCATCATCATCATCATCTTCTTCTTCTTCTTCTTCTTCTTCTTCTTCTTCTTCTTCTTCTTCTTCTTCTTCTTCTTCTTCTTCTTCTTCTTCTTCTCGTCACCATCAGAGTGAAACTGATATTAGCATATGTAAAGAATACACGATGCATGTAATTAATGAAGAAGTGCCACAAACAAGAAAGATAAAATTAACTTCAAACAAATAACGGTAGGTATCAATATTATTTTGTTTTAAAATATAGTTTAGCACATCAATCGTGCAAATTGTCCCTGATTGAATGCACATGCTCAGCCTATCATGTTGCATACACGTTAGGTTGTTATACACAATTAAAATCAGTGCTAATATTTTGTTTGAGGGGTTATGGGGGTTTGGGAAAGTAATCCCGACTTAATATAGGAATATAATTGTTTAAGCAGCGATCTTAACCCTCATCCCATCATTATCATAATCGTTTTACAACGATAGAGAAATTGGGGACAGATGAATACTAATTACAAACCAAAGTGACGATCGAAATTTGGGTGCAAGTGTATATTGACGAAATAGACTGTAGGGTTGTCTGGGTGACATAATTCGCTTTTGGATGAAGAAATAAACAATCAAGCAAACATCTTTATTGGCAAACTCGAAGTCATTGCATTTTGTTGTTGATTTTTTTATTAATGGAATGCTCTAGGGTCTGTCTGATACGACCGCTGTGATATTTCCACAGTATCGCCTACTCAGTAATGTTCGCTTTATCAATCCTCGAAGAAAGGTGCGAACCATAGCCATTTCTATCACACATTCTGCTATTTTTCAATTAAAATTGAATATATGTTTGTGGAAAATACAAGTGTTTTGATTTTAAAACATTATATATTCCCTAGAGACTTTATAAAATAAGCACATAACTGATGGTTTTAATATGAAGTGCTACTAACACAATCACGCATTATCAGTCTCCAAACGGTAAACAAAATTGAATGGAAAAGTGAATATTATCAGGGATAAAAACAGCAAAACATGGTCACTGCAGGTCATTATTTAGACATTAGCTATATAAGCTACAGCTTAGGGTTTTACAGTCTGAACGCCCCTCTCAGACTTATATAATTTGTAGAAATTTATTCTATTAACATTTACCTAATATGGCCTCTACAACTTTCCATGGCATCACCATGACTTCACCTGTGTCAGTGGATGTCCATCACACACAAAGGTCACCCTAGTCATCTTGTGTCACCCTGATACCCGTGTAATAGTCGCTCACACCAACCCGCATTAAGGGAACAGTTGCATAGATAAGTAAAATCGTGTGCCAAGAAATCAAGGCTAAAATCTCAATCTAAAGAGCCAAAAATAGCATGTCCATGAAAATCATTGCTTGCATGTAGTAGAATTAATACAGGAAAATCTACTTATGTGTGCTTTTATTAAAATGTCATTTTGGATGAGGGATTAAAAACAATTTCCAAAGGCCTAAATTATTTAATGCCAAGAATGTATGCACAGAATGATAAAAAAATGATATGAACAAATATGTTTGCACTACACAGTGTTGGAACATCTATGACACTTTTGGCTCAAAGCTACAATGTGATAGCATTCAATTTACCGACATAAAATGATGCAATAATACATTATATTAAAAGTTATCATTCTCACTGTACATATGGAATACATATGGTGAACAGAACATAATAAATACCATAGATTAAAATGTCTGGAAAATTATATTCTCCCAAGCAAGTGGAACAGCATTAAAAACAAAAGCAAATGCAAGTTGTATGCAACGAAAGCCTTGATGAAGAGGTTTTACAGCATCGTAGATAAACTATTGAAATAGTGTGTAACTAAGTAATTAGTGGTATCAAATAGAAAAACCGCAAATGTGAAAACAATTTGGTGCCCTTTTCCGTGAAAACAGTATAAACGTAACATTGTCAGCGTGATACTACCTGGAATTTGACTTCCAGCCAACGTATTACTCACATTCTATTGGTCTGTTCAGTTTAAGTGATACTTTGGACAATGGATAAACAATATATGTCCATTACACCACCTAAGCAGCTGCTGCTAGGTGAGCAAGGACGATAACTCAAGTGTAATTGCTTGCCGGTTGATTAGTTCTCAAACATCGCATCCTTTCCACGAGACAGCGATTAATATAGGAAGAGGAATTGTCCTTACCGTATCTTGTCATCCTTAAGCATAGAGAAGAAATTTAGCAAAGAACCAAATAAAATCGTCATGTGACTTGTATTAATAGAGATTTTTCATCATGATTTGTGTGTGAACATCTGCCACTAACAACATCATTTTTCGACACTGTATATCTCACGGAAATATTTGTATGTTGTTATATAGTTCTCTCGGTGCAGGTCAGGTAGTGTGGTTGAAGCGCCATATATGTGAATTTTGATGAGAATGTTCACAAGATTTCCACCAAAAAGTACATCTATTCCACCAAGTATACGTTATGACAGATAATATATTCCAAGTTGTTGTATCTTTGTATGAATGTCGTGACTTTTAAATGCGTAAATTGTAACTAAAACATCCGAAGCTTGACTTTAAAACCGTTTTAAACTCCGTATCTCGACATTGAAACCACGATTGTCATGATAAACATTCTGTTACCAAATAGAAAGACTGTGGCCATGTTAATTAACAATAGCAACAAAATACTGTGACGAGCAAGACAAATTTCCAACTAATTCAGACAACAGCAGACCAACAGTTATGTAAAACCTGTTCAAGGATTTAATGGGCCTATTTGGATAAATTAGAGCTATTGAAAGTTATATTTTAAAGTGTTAGCATACCAACAATAATAAGACCCAAACCTGTGTCGACTTTAGGACAAATTAGGCCCTATGCTAGTTAAGTTATGAGGCCCCATTACTTAGGACCTGAAGGAAGTAGGTACAGTAGGCTCACACAAAAAGTCAGGCATATATACTCGGAAAATTTAGTAGTAGTTAAAATAGCCAGACTGTTTGAAAAATCCATCGTAATTTATTTTTTGTCAAGAAGAATGGCCCCCTGGCCAACAGGGGCCCTGTGCTTAAGCATACCTAAGCACAATGGTAAATATGGAACTGACCCAAACACTTTGTTATTATTATTATTATTATTATTATTATTATTATTATTATTATTATTATTATTATTATTATTATTATTATTATTATTATTATTATTATTCAGAGTCGAATAAACGTAATTTATTCATATGGCACACATGACACTCAAAAGTTTGTTTTTGGCACACAGTCTGATAATATCAAGGTTGATAAACTTTATCAGACTGGGTACAATATTTTTTAATTAATTGCCTGTTTTATTTCATTTGTTTCTGTTTATAAATATATAACTTGTCATAAACTAGCTTGTTACCAATGACAAGTCGAGGAAAATGGTTGATGCACGGGGGACAGAGAAAATTTTAAAATCGCTAGGAAATAAAATCTCAGAAATGGACTGATATCAAAACGTGTTCTGGGTTTTATTCGCTAACGATAGCGTTATTTTACGATCAAGCGGTATTATCAGTCTTCCATTGATTAATACATGGAGTGGCACATTGGAACTATGAACTGAAACGATCGGAAACAATTTTTGAAGCACAAAGAAAATGTTTTCAAGATGTACATTAAATGAAACTTTATATGTCAGCCAATTTGAGATAGGTTTAGTAGATTTTAGTAGGTCATAATACAAATTGCATCTAACTTGTTTGCAGAAAGGTATTCTATATTTGCAGAACATTATTTTATTTTTTCAATGATTTTAACATACAGTACAATAAATGCACTGTGTACACATACGAATTTTTCAAAGTTTAAATGTTATCCGATATTATTTGAATTTATCTCTTTTGAGAATCAATTCATAATGTTGCAAGTTCCTCTTAAAGTCTAATTTGTCTAGCTTTGATAATTAAACTATTTGTAATGTTTTACAAAGCTTGTTGCTTAGGCTCCGTTTCTTTTACTCATTTTATGGGTCACAGAGTCATAATAAAACATCATGTAAGAATATGTACGCAATAGGTTGAGGAATTCACTTTTGTTTGGTTGTATTATTCATGACACCAAAGAAACCTGCCATCTCTATCTAGCAATAAATTCGCTTGAAATGCTTGTTTTTGACATATTTCTTCCTACCGGACTATTACATGCGTAAACCTATCTTATTTAATTTTGAGTAACAATTTCACCCTTACTGTAATATTTATTAGATATTAATATTGGAAAACAATATAACTACATTTTAGTAATTCAATAAACAAATGTATCTTAAAATGTAAATCATGTGGAAAATAACAGTCGTTTCATGCGCATCGGAGTCAGCAAAAGATCTCGTGTCAGAGACTGATTAAGATAAAGTAAGCTGACAACGAACATTGCATCTCCAGCTTGTAATGCACATAAGTGTTTCATATTCTCTTTGAGTCTTTATCGAAGATGGACAAACATGAACAATAATAGACACATGAAAGCGTCCACTTAACACAACTTGACACGAGTGTCTGTCTAATGGAAGTATTGCTTGAAAATATTGAATGGAGCACTTAATTGGTCTGATGCAAATGTTGACTGCATCACTTAATGTGTCTGATGATGATGAAATTGACGGTATTTGCCCAATAGAATATCCTTACAACAGTACGATTTGACGACATCGCAGACAGAAGTGAATATTATTGAAACTAATATTAGGAACCAATTATATATGTTTGGCAACAAAACAATAAGGACTGGGTAGTGAGGTAGTAAGATGTCTGGGTATAGAGGAATTAAGAGTGAGTATGGGGGGTGTACGATGACTGGGTAATTTGGTCGTAAGATGGCTGGACATAAATGTAGTAAGATGATTGGGTAGTGAGGTGCTAACTGGGTAGTTTGGTGGTAAGATTGCTGGATAGAAATCTAGCAAGGTGACTGGGTAGTGATGTAGTAAGATGTCTGGGTATTGAGGAATTAAGAGTAGGTATGGAGGGGGTAGGATGACTGGATAGTTTGGTGGTAAGATGGCTGGATATTAATGTAGCAAGATGACGGGGAAGAGAGGTATTAATATAATTGTATAGTAAGATGGTAAGACCATTGGGTAGGAGGTAGTAAAATCTTTGAGTAGTAAGGTAGTAAAATGATTGTATAGAAAGCTGGTAAGGTAAATGGGTAGGAAGTAGTACA
Organism: Potamilus streckersoni; assembly: GCA_016746295.1. NCBI lineage: Eukaryota > Metazoa > Mollusca > Bivalvia > Unionida > Unionidae > Potamilus > Potamilus streckersoni. The sequence goes on from JAEAOA010001155.1 coordinate 1,205,593, forward strand.
ATCTTTGAGTAGTAAGTTAGTAAGATGAATTGGTAGGGAGTTAGTAAGATGGCTTAGTAATAATGTAGTAAGATCATTGAGTATGGAGGTAGCAAGATAGTTGGTTAGTGAGGTAGCATGATTACTAGGTAGGTACGTATTAAGATGACTGGGTAATATGTTGCAGGGTGACATTCTAGGGAATTAGTAGCATGTATGTGTAGTAAGGTTGTATGATGACTGTGTAGGAAGGTAATAAGTTGTTATTGTAGGTAGGCAGTACGATAGCTGGATAGAATGTTGGTAATATGACTGTATAGGATGTAGTAAGATGACTGGGCAAAAAGGTAGATGACTGGGTAAGGAGGTAGTATGATTACTGTGTAATATGCTACCTGAAAAGCAATATAGTAAGATGATTATATAGGAAATTAATAAGTTGTCAATGTAGGTAGGAAGTACGATAGCTGGATAGAAAGGTGATAATATGACTGGATAGGAGATAGTAAGATGACTGGGTAAAAAAGGTAGTTAAATGACTGGGTAAGGAGGTAGTGCGATTACTGTGTAGTAAGATGACTGAAAAACAATGTAGTAAGATGACTGTGTAGGAAGGTAATACGTTTGAATTGTAGGTAGGCAGTACGATAGCTGGATAGAAAGGTGGTAACATAACAGGATAGGAGGTATTAAGATAACTGGATAATAAGGTGTTTAGATGACTTGGTAAGGAGGTAGTACGATCACTGTGTAATAAGATGACTGAAAAGCAATGTAGTAAGATAACAGGGTAGGAAGTAATAAGATGAATGATTAATTAGATTCTAAATGACGGGGTGTAAGATGACTTTAGCTTGATAGTAAAATAGAGAGACACTACGATCGCTATTAATACAATGCAGTCGGGCATTTCCGTGCACCTAACGTTTCCGTCACCAATACAGATGCTAAACGAATACCGAATTCGAATCATTTCCGAAAATAATGCTTACTATTTGAAAAGAGGCAAATATCACCAGATCATTCTGTTCAAAATAATATTAATGTTGGACACACCGGATACCACCTCGGTGTTTTCGTGACTTGCGATATGTTGGTCTATTCTGCGCATAACTTTGAAAAGATGTAATGTTTATTAATCAGGCCATGGAAATGAAATGCATTACTTTGGACTATTTGTGTCAGCACTGCGGTCAAGTAATTTGATCAGGTTTATAGCTGGTTGTACAAAATTCAACGTAACAATGCCAAAAATAGCAAGAGATGCCAAACAAACACAACCGATAAGGAAAAACTTTGTAAAATTCAGCATTTAATAAAAAACAAGCTATTGTGTTGAAGAGAACCAACAAATGAATAGGATACAATGTATTTAGAAACAGACTATATGACGGGAAATTTGTTGAGAATCCCGTTCTACCGGCAAGTTGACATGTATAGCAGAATATAAAACTACCCGTGGGACAACTTGCAAAATTGGAAACTTGGCTGCCACGCTTAGTAGCAGATGTAAATCTTTAATAAACCATTGTTATTGGCAGGCGTTCAATCATTTGTTTGGTAATAGTGCATGAAATACATTCTTTCAATTCTCTTTGTCATTAGGTTTTAGTTTATCTGACCAGTTCGTGAGAGCTTTTCTGACCAAATACAGTACTAAAATGCGTTTTCAAACTGACACTGCTTCAAAAATTTGTTTATGACAGCAATTTCTCTGAAATAAATAATTTCCACAGACCTTCACTCTCTATTAAACCAAATATTCTTAACTATTAATGTATATATGATTTCAAATAATTTCCGTAATTTATCATAATTCATACATGACATAAACTTTTAAATAACACGAAAATTTATGTCTTTGTTAACTAAGTGCAAACATTGTGTCTAGCCATAAGTGATTAAAGGCAATATTCTGATAGTAATTAACGGTGTTTTTCAAAGCCTATTTACGTCATTTTATTTGATAAATGCAAAATAAAATACAACATGTTAATATGTCGTGCTTCAAATAAAGGCCTTAAACTTTCGAGCAGAAAGTTTGAATTCCAATTTTCTTTCTTATCGATCATCCGCACTGAATCGGACAGAACCAAAGCTAAGTGAAGGCTGCACATACACATTGTCCCACGTTATTATTAAACTTAAAATAAAATCGAATTTAGATGCACTGTGTAAAAAAGTAATGCTCTCAATATTGTACAATGATCTATTTCACTATTTTTTCGTGCCTATTACAAAAACAGCCTAGCTTAGAGAAAGTTAATAAGTCGATGAAAGCAAGCTAAAAGCCGTTGCTCAATGATTTAACAAAGTAGGTGATAATTCAGACATAGAAAATGGGACAATAATAAGACAGTATTATTTCTTTAAATTTGCTTCTTGTAAAATTACATGTTGGGCAAAGAATAGTGATAAATAAGCTTTGATAATGTTGATAACAGTGGTGTAGAATAGATGAATAATATGGGAATCAACATTTAGTTTTAAAATTTGTCAAAGATTATTAGCAAAAAATCTAAATCAGTTGATTTTTATATATTACCATGATAAATTTAAGCATATAATAAAATAATAATTAAAACGATTTGTAAGAAATACCACTACTTTAAAGACATAATTTGTATTTTCAGTTTCTGTTAATTCGAATTAACTAGAGTGTTCATGAAAACTCTATCAAAACAGCTTGAAAAAAGGGAACCTTTAAACTTGTTTATGACATAATAACAACGAAAATTGTATAAAGTCTCGTTTGTATATCTGAGATGATGCAATACTGACACGCAAACATATTTGCAAATCCAGATTTGTAGGGCAACGGAAAATTGGGTAAAGAAGAAAATGATGCCAGAAGCAAATTACTTTGTAAGACAAGAAAGGATAATGGAGGAGAATATGAAGTATCGACACATTTAGTGTAAATTGTCAGTGTTTGTTTTAAATCAATATATGATGATTGCAAAAATATTCTTAAAATGAATAGGATTTTAAGACCCTAAAATGACATGTGAATTTTGATATCAACAAATTAGTAGCAATTAGCTTGCGAAAGCATTCAGGTAATAAAGAAGACCAATTTAACACAACGTGCAAATATAAGTTCATTTTTCTTCAAACTGTCTAAATATAGTACTTTTATAGTCTCTTTTCCAGACAATAGGAGCACTTTGAGAACAGTGAACTAAGCCTCGTAATTATGTCCGTTTTAAACATAACGTTGTTATATTGAACTCAAAATAGAAGAATTTATTTATTACGTATCACTTTATGACTAAATAGTAAGATTTTGAGATAAATTGAGGAGGATATTGAATGGTATTCATAATTACTATATTTCAGAGATGTGATAATGTCTTTAGGTGAGGTATCTGATTTGGGCTTGATGGTTACAGTTTTGTGATCATGCAATTTGGTGACTTCTTCTATCAAATAACCTGCTTGAAATCTGCGCGTTATGGTTTCTATATTTTTTTGATGACGTGACTCAATATACGTTTGATCTACATTCATGCTTCATTTAGTATTGCCAAATGTCAACATCATAGCATATGAGCTTAATACAGTTGACAAAATCATATAAAAGGTACGTGTTGTAATTATAACATATTGTCTTCAATCTATTGCGCCGTCTTAAGGCAATGAATACATCGTGGTATGTCACCCAGAAAAGTAATTAATAATTTCTGTTAGCAAACCAATAAGCTAAAGATGTAATGTGCCTGAGGCAAAGACGAATTTATCGATATGTGCTGCTATTATGGAACGAAATGACATTACTTTGTCTTCTAATGCTTCGGCTACAGGAGACGGACACATGATGAGGGATTTTAAAAGCAATGCCTACATTTTGGTCTAATTCTGTTATTGGATGTTCTATATAGAACCTTATTCATGACACGAGATATAAACAATGCTTGAAAATGTGTCTAAATGAAAAGTCTAAAAATGTTTTTCTCGTGTAATTAAACTTAGAAGGCGCTTTAAAAAACTATACACATATTAAGTTTCTTCAATAATTGTTATATTCTTATATCAGAATACGGACGTTACCCAAAATGTTAAAGTATACATATCCATATTCTTTCGTGTTATTTTCAGTACATCTTGATATATTTTCATTCTTATTTATTTGTACACTTAAATAGTTTGCATAAAACCTTTGCTAATTGCATAGAATTAGCGATACCCCAAATCTTTGAACCCAATCATTAGATCCGAAAGAACCAACATTTACGGCTAGTGTTTAACTGTAAACTAACTTTCCTTCTACATGATATATATACTAGGGATAAGTGTCAAGAAGCCCTGGATTGAACGAGTCGTTACAAACACATATTGGTAAGCCAAAAGGATGGTTTTACTGCAGGCAAATAGGTGATTAGCAATATCTGGAGTCGGTCGGTTCATTCTTATTTTCCTTTTGTACATTAGACACCTGCACCCATGCAAGTTGAACTCAGTCCAACTTTCCAATCGAAGATTCATTGGAGTGACAGTGTCATTATAGTCCATTTATACACAACAGGATTCTCGAACATAACTACTATTATTAACTGATCACAACCTTGGCTCAATTTTCCTGTCAAACAAAAAACATTTAATACAACATTTTACACTGACTTTAATTGTTCACTCCCACCTCACTGCTTTTACAGCTGCAAAAATCAATTTTTATGAATCTGATTTCATTCTCAACCCAGAAAGCAAAAATTATATATAGATACATCCACACACGTACGAACATGCATGTGATTTTGGATTTTTTAACGTAGCTTTAACACGTTTTCAGCCACATCGCTACCATGTCTGCAGTGTGCCAGTTTTTAGCACTGGGGTATCATGCAGCAGCATGATCTTCCACCCAATCACATTATCCTGACACCAGGCTGACCAGTCCTAACACTAAGTTCTTTGTGCTGAGCGCCAAGGGAGGCATCTGCTAGTACCATTTTAAAAAGTTTTTGGTATGACTCAGCCGAGGATAGAACCCACGATCTCGGACATCTGAGGCGGATGATCTAATCACTAGAACACATACACATACATACATACATACATACATACATACATACATACATACATACATACATACATACATACATACATACATACATACATACATACATACATACATACATACATACATACATGCATGCATGCATGCATGCATGCATGCATGCATGCATGCAGGCAGGAATGCATACATACATACATACATACATACATACATACATACATACATACATACATACATACATACATACATACATACATACATACAGACAGACAGACAGACAGACAGACAGACAGACAGACATACATACATACATACATACATACATACATACATACATACATACATACATACATACATACATACATACATACATACATATTCTCAAACTTCTGTTTATAACCTAATGATCTAATCAGTAATCAATGGTGTGGTTATTGTCCTTCCACCCCACGTCCACCCCACAATAGGAAAGCGGTTTAATCTGCTAAAGCAATAAATATGTTCCACTCAGAAATACCATTGACGTGCACTTCATATTAGTACGTTCTCTTAGTGGAAGCGTTTGCTGCAAGAGTAAGCACAAGAGACTATCATGTAGAAATAAATAAAATTTGTCTAGCGTTATTTTCATTATATTGACCTTATTCATATTCCATCCGGTGTAGTAGTTATTTTCTGGCGCAAAAGAAAAAATCGCAAGACAAGAATTATTGAATATTGATGGGAATTTTGTGCTTTAAATCTGTAGAAGTAAAAATCTATTTATCTTTATCAGAGGATGATGCGGAGTTAAAACGTTTATAAACTCTTTTAGTAATGTTTAAGTCGGTGACGATTGGTTAGCGTCAGTGAAAGCTCTTAGTTAGATTCAAAATAGAAGTGTGGACGAACTTTAAGCACTTTACTCATAAAGCCATTCAATGCAGTATACAAAACTTCGCTTCTACTCTATACAGTCAGATAGACTTGCCTAAAATTGTAATAAGCTATTGAATAGAATGTGGGATGAAAACTGGAAATTGTAATTTATTTAAAACATGGATAACGACAAATTAAACGCTTTACTTAGAAGCACACCTATAAAGTGCACAAGCAGATAAAACCAAGATTGACGATGAAACAATGGATGATATCTGCATAAGGATATATATATATATATATATATATATATATATATATATATATATATGCATATATATATATGCATAAGGATATATATATCTGCATAAGGATATATATATATATATATATATATATATATATATATATATATATATATATATATATATATATATATATATATATATATATATATAATATATATATATATATATATATATATATATATATATATATATATATATATATATATATATATATATATATATATATATATATATATATACATATATATTTATATATACACATACATATATGTATGTATATATATATATAATTATATATATATATATATATATATATATATATATATATATATATATATATATATATATATATATATATATATATATATATATATTGATTTAGCTTACACAAGTTTTCCAAGTTATAACAGAAGCTATCAAAATGAAAACACTTTAATAAAAAAACAAAAAAACAAACAAACCTTGGTTTGGGTGAGAGTGTCACGATTGATGGAAAAAATACCATTTAACAAAGAATAAAAATAAAATAGTAATCATAACATAAATGTATAAGTATAATGTTAATGTAGTCCTTAACAAAAGTACCAGCGTAATGTTTATGTTCATAAACGAATAAGCTTAACCTCCATAGTGCATGTAAATGTTATAAGCCACTCATGAAATGCAGTGTGAATAGTTATAATCACTGCAAAGCTCAGCTAAGAAGTAGATATCCCGGAAATTTCGAAAAATTATTGGGAGTGTTAAAAAGGTATTGAAAATAATTATGAAAGCTGAAGCGTTCCACTACATACGCTACTTAATTTTTTTTTCATGGAAAGGTTACATCGAGAACATAAATGAAGGCATCTCCGGAAATCTCGATAATCTGGGAATGGACTTGAACGACGCCGATATCTTATTGAATTCACAGATAACAGAAAAGGAAATCATCAAATGTATTAAAGTTATAAAAAGGTAATAAAACCTCTTCGAGTGTCGGTGTACTTGATGTGTATTGCATCAACTTTATTAATGCCAAGCTGTAGCTCCGTTTCCAATTCGTACTTGAAGCGGGTTTTATCCAGAACCATGGTTTGGAAGTATCATAAACCAATTTATGATCATGACGGAGATCAGCCAAATTCGAAAATTACCAAGCGGTTACTATTCTGATTTGTTTTAGAAAGTGGTTAATGTGGCCATACTTCATTCATGAATCACATAATGTCTCAATCATCACAACGTACGAGTAGAAAACCAAGCTCGATTTTGTGCTGAGTATTCAACGACAGATAACATATTGTCTTTACATCTGCTGTCAGAAATAATAAAACACAAAAGGAAAAATATATATTGCTCATTTATTGATTTTAACAAGGTGCTGACAGGCAAAGAAACTTATTGCAAAGCAAGAATAGTGGTAAGTAATTTAGAAATATTGTCACTTTATAACAATATTTAAAATTAATTGATGATGTTCGCATGACAGAATGTTGTGGTTTGTTAAGGCAAGATGACACTGTTTATAAACGACCAGCCGAATTTTCGTAAAGAGAACGATCGTACATAAATGGAACTATGGACAGAAGGTTCTAATACCGCATTGTTCCTGAAATTGTTGATTGTACTTTATGCATACGACATTGTAATATCTGGAACTGGTGGAGACCCTCTTCAGAAAACCATGGATACTTTATGTGAGTAAATTGTAGATTCTTGGAAATAAATATATATTTAAGAAAACCAAAACTTCTAAATAATAGATCACCTACAGGGAGCATATATACTATTTATATTTGTGAGAAATATATATATATATATATATATATATATATATATATATATATATATATATATATATATATATATATATATATATATATATATATATATATATATATATCTTTATTATTATATTATTATCTTTAACCAAAACTCTGCTATTTTTAAAAGTTATGAAAAACGTTGAATAAGCATGCATATTTCATGTATAAGAATAAACAGCCTACATATTCCATTCGATTTACAAATATATTTGTTTGATCTCACAATGATATCTATTTTGATATGCCTATGTGTAGTTTGGGGTTTCGGGTTACGCAGTTTATAGAAAATCTTCACGTTGCATTGCTAAGATATATAAGAAAACTTAGCAAGAATAAGCCGTTTACCTTTCCTGTATAAAATGCATGACAGAAATCTAACTGAGATTTATATTAAACGGCGCATGATTAGATTGCAAATATTCTAAACTTTCCAAAACGTTATGCACTATCATATTGCGGGTTATATATTCTTGCCTTATTCATAAATAGCTTGAACATATCATGAGATTTTGATTTCAGATGGAAGAGCTGATCTGTTATACTAAGATATAAGATGTAACCTCAAGCAAATCTTAAATGATTTATTGATACTGGAATACAATGAAAGATAAAAGCTGCATCGACACCATGTCTGTCCTCTTTTTTCAAGAGAAAGCTATCAAATCTTTTCATCTTAATAATTTGCTAATCAAATTGTGATAGGTTTGTCAAGTTCTTTTCCTTAAGAATCTGTTCAATATTAAAAAGATCTTCTAAATTTGTTTACATTATCATGAAATAATTTATGTAGCTGCCATATATAAATTGCTTCACCTACTGGATGTGTACTTCTGTATGTATGTATATGCTTGTATCTACGCATGCATCTGTATCTTTATGTGTAAATGTATGTACCTGTGCATGAGTATATGTATACCTGTGTGTATGTGTAATATATTACAAAATTGGTTTTCGTACTGTATTGTTTACTTTGTGTTTTGCATCATACGGTGGTATTGTACAAACCATTTTTTATTATGTCTATTGCTATATTTAAGCGTTTTATGACTGCTCTCTTGGCGCAAACACCTAGCTTATCTGGACGCCTAGCTTATAGGAACTTGAAGCTACTGTCATATTCAGCCTGCATGTGGAAAGATACTGCAATACCAGATGAAGGTTAGTTTCTATTCTGTAAATGAGAATGCATGTCAAGAAATGATTCTCTCCCAGTGATTCCATAATGCAATCAGTTCCTGTCATGAATAAATAGTTCACAGTGAAACCCACAACTTAACACGACCTCCAAATTTAGACATGAACTGCATAGCTGGATACTGAGAGGGAAGCATTTGTTCCCATCTAAGCTTGAATATTACCAGACTAAACTCGGATTAGCCGGTAGATTTCACACCAGATGATTGATCCGATACGTAAGCAGTGTCCTGGATAATATTTGGGTGCATTTGCAAACGTTTCTTCAGAAAGCATATAAGGTCCAGAAAATCAATCATCAGTTTATCTCAGACGGACGAAACTGGCTCTCCACTGTACCACCAAACTATCTACTGATACAGGAATTGGCACAAAACGTCCCACGGACAGAGTCTGACACGTGATCTGGATTTGTCCTTAAATTTACATCACCGTGAGATTTTAAAAATCACGTACCAGGTCTAAACCCTTCTTATGCCTACAATGATCTAATCCATCTAATACATAAGAAAACCTTTGCTGGTTCCAATTTAAGGATAGCTTTATTGAGGACAATTACAGAACATTTAACTTGTGCAAGTAAGTAATCTTTAGTACTTTAGTAAAATAGACTCGTGAGACTCTAAGAAATAACAAGGAAGTGGGGTAGAGACAATTGCTCAGAAGTCAATGAAAGATAAGTTTCCTCCAAAAGCAGTGTTTTTAATCAACAACGCTAAATGACTGCAGTTTTATCTGATAAGAATACACATATTGGTCAGTACCCACACGATTCTTCGTATTCTCAAATGTTGCACGCAAAGTATATAGTCCACCACATGGGATACTGCCGCTTTGTTGACATCTAAACTCTATTCCACATTCATCCATCCGTGTGTATGGGTCAAACGCTTCGGGGGATTGTATGCATTTACATACACCAAGAAAAAGAGTGCATTTGAGTAGATATCCATTTGAGCAAGAAGGTTGTCAGGTTGTTATGACACATTGAAGGGCATGAAAGAAACTTAGTTGAGGACAAAATGGAACCAAGCATTCAATAGTGAGTTAAGTCGTCAGATAGCTGCTGAATACAGAATAATTTATATTTAAAAATCCATGAAGAACATAAAGCTGTGAGGATAATGTTTCGTTACTGTGCAAGACAATTTTGATCTTTGTAAACGCAAACGATTCGAGAAAGATTCGGTCAATAGTTGAAAAGTTTACATTCTCTTCGGATATGGAAAAAAGTGAGAACAAATACTGGTCACCTGCAATATACATCTATCGGTTTAAATGAGTAGTTTTTCAAAGAAGAAAACATGGTTCGTAAAAAATATCCCGACATTAAAAATGGCGAAGGCGTAGGGAAATAACGTGGTTCTGGTGGCGGATAAGTTCTGCATAAATTTGTTTGCTGTTCATCCATCGGTGTTGACGAGAACCATTTATCGACTCACTTCAGGGGGACAGGGCATCGCTGAGCAGTCCAATCCGGGAACGGAAGAGTCTGTTGCATTGGTGATATGGATGAGCAGGTTGCTGACTATGAGATGCAAAACTGTTGTTCCTGGATTTGTGCAGGGCATGTTTTCCAGCTGCTTCCCGCCAGACTTTTCGGATCGAAGGATGACCCATCGGCATTAACTTGACTGCACCAAGCAGATCGATTTGCAGCGACACTCTCCCATCTGCCAGTGTAAATGCCAAAATTCTTCAGCGATGCCTTGAGGGTATCCTTGTACCTCTGTTGTTGGCCAATGTGTAATCTCTTGCCTTGCTGAAACTTTCAATAGAATATTTTTTTCAGCATGCGGACAACATGGTCAATCCAATGGAGTTGTGCCTTGCACAGAATGGTGTTGATGCTTACCACGAAACCCTGAAGAAGCAACTTTATGTTCGGTAACTTGTTCTGCCATCTGATCATCAGCATTTTTCCCAAGGAGCTCAGGTGGAAGTGGTTGAGTTTTTTTAACATGGCGTATATACACAATCCAGATCTTACAAGCGTAGAGGATGGTGGGTAGAAAAAAATGCTGCGTAGACTTTGCGTTTGTCTGCAAGTTTAATGCTTTTCCCATCCATGAAATTGGAACGGAGTTTATCAAATGCTACGCTAGCTTTGGTAATCCTGGAGTTGACCTCATCGTCTATGTGGATTGCTTGTGAGAGGATGCTGCCGAGGTATGTGAATCTGTCCACAAGTTGGAGCTTTTGGCTACTGACAGCGATGCGTGGTTCCAGATAATCTTTTCCAGGAGCTGGCTGATGAAGAACCCCAGTTGATGGTAGGACTTCGGTACAGGTGATGACATAAAGGACTTGCGCATGAGTTGGATTAAAGTGAGGGAGAGCTGTGCTGTGTCCACCTCACTCTCTCGTCCAGGCCCCATTTTGTCCAGTGGCAAGACATAGTCTAGACGGCTGGAATATATATTGGATGCAGTAAATGTCTACGTGTCTTCCGTGCTCTTAGCGCTCAACGTCGCTTTGCTGGGTCCGCCTTTATGCCCAATGACCAGTCGGTAGTTCCGCTGGGTCCACTCTTTGCATGCATACATAGAATACATATCATACTACATTTAAAAACATGAAAGGAACAACGGAAAGAAGCCGAAAACAACCGAAGCTAAGGAGAGGACGCAACGTACATTAGGAGCAATATGACGACGTTAAAGATTATGAGTTATTGAAGAGATACATTTATAATAAGACGGGCTAATTGAAACAATTTGATAAAGACATTGAAATGGAACGTATCCACATAATATGCCTGTAAGAGACATAGACTAAAACAATGCTTATTCATATATCCATGGATATTAAATGTATCATTAGCAAAGAAAATCCATTCATTAAATCCAATGCATATCAGCAGAGGTATCGTATTATATACAGTCTGTTAAAATGTATTCAAGTGCATTTTTTTAGCTTAGTTTCGGAAGACGTTCTTTTGGCCCAGACGATGATGCTTACATTGCATTAATTTATTTTCCACCTGAACAAACACAAATACATGATCTTCCTAATGTTCCTTTAGTTTAGTAAACTACAGATGGAAGTCAATCATTACTCACATAAAGTACTGTCATAGTATCTTAAAAGCAGGGCGGGTCTAAAGCAGATTACAGAGAAAATGACTCTACCTTCATAACTGATTATAAAGGTAATTAGAAAAGGAAGCTTTCAATTCCACGTGCTAACCATGATCAAAATAGTAGCAATTTTAACCTCACCCACTAGACCATAGTAAGGGCAATTGTATACGCTTTTCAAATGGAAGATTAGGTGACGATACAAATAAGGGTCAGTACACATTTCTCAAGACATGTGGAAAGTACAATTGAATATGTTTTGACTTCTATGAACATTTTATTTCATCCATTAAAAACTTCAGAGTGCATAGTTTTAAAGACTTTTAAAACCATAGTCCTTGGCAATTAAGCACAGGAATTAATTATTGGAATTAACTAAAATTTCCAATATTATAACATAAATGGAATCTCAGTTTATTAAACTGCGTTCTTTGCTGATATACAACGAAATATCAGTGAATCAGAAGATTACGTTGAAGGCACTGGTATTGGTTTAATGAAGCGAAAATCAATTGATAAAAAGAACAGAAGCAATCATTGCGGTTTATTATCATTAACGCAAATCGATATTATGAAAGCAAAAACGGTGCAAATATAGGTTAGGAAATTTATTTGCTTGTATTAGAGGCTGAGGATATTCGTTCAATATCAAATGATGTAGAAAATGTATGAAAGGTGTTTGATTAATTCCTTCAAATCCGATAACAATAGAAGGAATTGCGTAATGAAGAAGAATACAACCAACTATTTCTGCGAACGCGTAAGCTACTCATTAATAGATATAATGGAAAAACGCCCGATTTCCTACAAGAAATACACTACAATTGTCGGTTGTTGTATCTTCGTTTTGTCTTAAGGATGTGCAAGTGCACGTGCTAGGTCTTTAAAGAGAGGCCTTAAGAATGCAACTGTATTGAAGACCGTACGTGGACGTGTTATACCTGCGCTAGTTATCAACTCAGAAAACACTTTTATGTAATAAAGTTTGGATTTGTTGTATCGACTAAACGAGATGTGACTGGCAAAGTTAAGCTGTCAAAATTAATTTGCGGATACCGTTCATTGAAAACAGAAGATCTTTGGAATCGTTTCAACAGTCTAGAAGCGTATCAACGCTGTTGTTTCTCGCGCTCACCGCAGACTCGACCCCAAACACTCTTCGGGGACAGATGATATGGCAGGTTAATCTCAATACATATTTGTGGCGTTCCAGGATAGAAATCGGGTTGAGAATCAAGAGCGTCGTGCAATAGTTTACCAATCGGCAGTACATTCGGCTAAACAGTCATCATGGAACCAGCAAAGAGGTTTTTGCTTAACATAGTAGATAATAAAGTCGAATGAACATATTCCAACTATGGTCGTACATAAACACGCATCAAGACATCGAAAATGGTGTGCAGAAGTCCCATAAAGAATTCGATACGTTGTCACTATTATATTACATTACAATGGAACACCTGCATTTGTTAGTGCAATTTATGATCTATATGTACTTTCAGACACGATTTAATCCGCTTGATACCCGCTGTATTCCATTTAAGATGCATTTATGTCCTCTACCACAGGATGTGGGCATCCTGTTGTTAAGTACTTCATATTTTTGCTTGAAGCTGTTCAAACTCGCAAAAACAATTCTTTTTAAATATCACATAAAATCTTAGCTTATTATTATATAAAATGCGTTGTAATATTTACGGACGCAAAATCGTATCGATCCGACGCCAGGTTGACGTCAGCAAAGTTGATTTGACTGAGTTTTATTTGCCTTGTTGTTTTCATCGTGGACGTCACACACTTGTTATTTTCCATTATCAGACTGGAAAACTGCAAAATCTAATGTATTGTTTAAAGAAATGTTTATGTCGCTAAACGCTGTCTAGAAAACCTGACCGAAAAAATTTCTGACTATGTTGATGCTGCTGATACTTCAAAAGAAACAAATATGTGGATGCAACTCCTTTGAGGTATTGCTAGCCATACCTTGCGCGTAGGTCTATTAAATTCATTGGTCGTATACTGTGGTACATTAACCAATGAAGAAGGAAACAAAACGATACAGCTAACGGTCAATTTGCTGTTATTGGCTTCAGTGATGGCTTTGGCAAAGCCTAACCTTATATCATAAAGACGCTCAAGCCTGGATAGTATTTGTACATCTTAGTTGGATTTAGTTGCTGGTGATGAGCAATGACAATAGTGGTAAATGGTAACAAGCGAGGTAGACCATTAGTAACGCGAAACGCCGAAGATAATAATGTAAGAAATTTTTCATATATACGATATCGGTCTGGTTCGTCGCGATACATGGAACTCATTGTGAAGTAATCAACAAATATCCAGAAAGGTACTCTTCCATCTTTTGCGTTTGCATGTACGATTTTTAATTACATAAACATGGTAGATTCTGAAGGCGGTAATGATGTTTAGGAATTAAACGGAATGATGCTAACATTGATGTTGCGTTTGTTCCATTTTTCCAACATCATAAGAGTGGTGTTAAGCATCCTTAAAGGAATAAAATATAATCTTATTAAGGGCGAAATATAAATCTGCAGTTGAGACTACCCTGATGTTATAATCTCAGATATCAGCTTTGGGGTCAACGCATTAGCACGTAAAAATGCCCAGTCACATACTATATAACCGATCGTGAAAACCCTCAGAATGTGTTATTATAACAATAAAATGGAGGTCACCAACAAAACCACCCCGCTTTAATTTTCAGGCATATATCTTCTGTTATTCAACAAGGACTTCTTGGACGAAAACGAGACTGATAATTTTAGACTCCAGTCATTAGTACAATCAATATATTTAAATATGAACATGACTCTCAATCACTTCAGACTTATATAGTCCCTAAATAAATATGTTCTCTAATTGTATGGCAGCAGTATAAGTCAAAATAGAGAATTGTTAGAAGTGCGTGTGTCTCTAACAGAAACAGGAACAACCTATCGAGCAATTATACTTTGATATCACATTATTAATAGACGAACTATTATACATCCTCAAAGCTACCGACACGAGAAAATAGTCTGATGGAAAGAACAGCATTATGTTAAAAGGAACAAGAAAGCATTTAGTTGTCAAATACAAGCACGTATGTGGTTATAGATGCTATTTGCAGAAACATAGCCATGACAATTATTGCTGATCTTCTTGCTGAAATTGTAACCACTGCGACTATTATAATAGCACCTTCTGGGTTTTATAGACATCAACAGGTATAGCTGATGGCGCTAGCAGCACGATTTCAGTAGGGCCTCATTCATGAATACTTTTGCATTTGGAACTTCTTGCAGCGTCACGAAACGGCCTAAATATATCTTGGAAACTATACTCTATGGTTATTAGTACTCTTGAGTTTTAGCCCACATTTGTTGAAAAGTGAAAACGTTCGACGACTTCGTACACACACACGGAACCGTGGAGCTAGTGAACAAACCAATACGTTTTAAGAGGTATCGAAAATCGTGTAAATTTGTGCCTGAGAGCTCACATTAAAGGGGCTTCCCTGGAGAACATCGCTAGGAGACACCTGTGGTTTACCATCGAGTGCATAAATTCAAAGTGAACACATTTTATAGGAGTAATAGAAGGAATTTAGTGGTCAGACGTCCTAATCAGCCACTAGGCCTCAAACCTAGTGGCTGATTATACTAATAATCGCCTGAAGCTGTAACGATCATACCACGGTTCAGAATTTTGATCTTAAAAGCTGCATTATATGATTATGTTATTTTGTGAAACTGTAACAAACACATAATCTTGACAAGAACAAGTCAAGCAAATACCATACCCTACACCAGATATGAAAACAAAATATGCAAAACGTTACTCAACTTATAAGATATACTAGAATGTCTTACCATATATATGTGACATAGCAATTCACTCAAAGATACTTTAAAAGGACACTTGTGCAAGCGATTTTGTATGCAAGCAGGTAGTAATCAATACATAAATATGCAAGCAGGCTTAAAATAATCTAATTAGAGGTTTGCTTTGCACATAGACAAGGAAATCCCAGTCAAAGGGTTACAATATTTTTCTCCTCATGATGTAGTGCCGAGTGGGGAAGCAAATAATGTAACCTCGTGACTGGGATTTCCTTGTCTTTTTGCAAACACCAACATATTTTTCTCACCGAATATTTCCCATTCAAATAAATGTAATCCTGAACTTTTTCAATAACGTAATGGCTTCATTACATGCAGTATTAATCACATATTATTATTATCTCATTATCTTCAAACAGGCCATTAGGTATTGTATTGTTCGATGGAAATCGGAATAATTATCCAAGTAGAATTAAGCTATATATGTCGCTCTTAGAAAAGGAAATCAAATAATTAAAATTGATATACGTTGCAAGTATTGCACCATGAGCGTTTCGAGCCACGTGCTAATACGTATATAATAGCATTAATATAAGTAGGTTAATAGAAGAAGTGGACTGATCAGCCGACTATAAGTACAAACGTTCAATGCATGAAAAGTAGTAAATTAAATCATTTGGTATTACTACCGTCTTATATTATTTTTGATTGATGGATATCATTAGAAGGAAATATAAACAATACAAATATTTTATAAGGATTAATCTAAATTTGCATTATATCCAATTTATAAATGTTACATGGTAGCAAATGGTACTCTAACTTACACAGCTATAACAAAGTTTTCAATATCCGAAAAAAACTATTAATTCATGTTTTTCTTGGAAATTGTATTTTCTGTAATGGAAATATTGCAAGTGTTGCTATTACGTGTGTAATAAAACAATGCAAGGAAACTCTTTTCAGAAAAAGCCTGTGGACGTAAGGCTGAACCACTCGGATTGGTAAGATCACGAGATATCATATGTAGCTGTATTATATGTACGTGTTATCTGTGACTAATAGGGGGTGTTTGACAAAGCTTGCAGAATGCAGTTCTAACAACACATTTCTGGTTCTGGTCGGTTTTGCGGTAGCTCTTGAGAGATTTGGGATGTTTGTAGTAATTTATGTGCATAGCGTGTGTCTGTCACATTTTATTTTGCTTTTGTTATTATTTGTTTTTGTTATAATGCATTGTGTTTGCTGCATTTTTGTTTGGTTTGCTTTTGGGGGGAGGGGTGTTAAGGGTTGGTTTGAGGGTTTGTTTGCTTTTTTGTTAGTTCCGATAGTTAGTTCCGAAAAAGCAGCATTGAAAATTTTTCCTGTCTGTAATTTTCAGGTAAGCATCATTAAAAGTAGCTAAAAGTACCGAATAGTTTTAAATATCGGTGTGAAACTATTTAGGTACTTAATGCAATTCACCTGAAAATATGCTGAGTTAAAGATAGGAGAAAAAAAACAATGTTATATGGAATAACTAAAGTATAACTCTAGATAGTCCCACTTCGTGTGCGTGTGCCTGTCTGTCTCAAAATGTTTAGAATGGTGTATTATCAATCTTCGAATAACCTTATATTTCTTTATGAGTTAAGTTCTCTTTTGTTATATATCTGTTGTTGTTTGATTTTATTAAAGGTCTTAAGGCATAAAAAAGTGACAACATGAGATTTTCATTTTACAATTAGTTCCTAGCGCGTGTACACCATGACTAAGAAAACCATATTGAGAATTCCAGGCGGAGATAAGAACATTACGATTAGCAAATGAGATACATTTATCTGTCAATAGGTGAACGTATGACATTTCATACGCGTGGAATTGAGGCGCATAAAGAAATTAAAATGCTAAAAGATGGCCTTGGCGATATTAAACAAATATAGTTTTGTTTACAAATATATTGTTATGTTAGGAACAGTTGCATTACAATATATCAATGATAACACGGTATCTTATGCTCCACCAATGGTACCTATAAAGAATTCTATCGTTCAAGATGAGCCACTGCATATGACACTAAGATCAATCAGTAATTTCCTAGTTTCAGGTTGTTCAATTTATCTTCTTTATGGAAGGAAAATAATTTTGTATTCATGTTTAGCATAAATGTATTCTTTTTCGGACTTCGCTGTTTCGTTGTCATTTTTGACTTAACGAAATGCATGAAAATATTTATCCAGATGGCTTAAGAATATTCTAAATCTTTACTTAAGGTCATTCTTTGCATATATGACCTACAACTAATTCCATTTATGATGTTTTCTTTCATGTGACTTAGTATTTGGGGAAAAAGACAGACATACAGCCGGAAAGAAAAACGAAACGAAACAAAGAACGATATGAAGGAAGGAAGAAAATGTTATTCAATGTCTTATGCAAAGTCCATTAAATAAGAATATATAAGTTTCTGTAGCATACCTCAGTATATGCTTTCATATCCGCTTTGTAACGTTTTCCCTTCTGTTGCTATTACGCCATATTTTATGATTTTTTCTAAATGTTAAGTTTGTATAATCACTTTTGTAACAAAATAGGCTTTTGGAAGACATCAAATTCGACACTAAATTAACTTGTTTATCATATGCACCATGAAAAGGTTAGTATATCAATCAGCATGGATTCCTGTATCCATTTCTCAGCCAGCCTGTTTTGTATCTACAAGCGCACAATGATATTATCTGGGATTGTCTGTGCCTTAAAGTCTGCACTGGGGGATAAAGTGCTTATATAATAAATCAGAAACGCATATTATCACGTATCTTTCCAGTTTGAAGAAAATCGTAATTCAATCAGTTTGATGTAAGAAAGTAGCATATTAGAGAGCGACATAAACACTACCAAGTGATCCTTGCTTGCAAAAGTTCCAAGTTAGCTTATTTCCTATCGAGTCAATAGACTTTTGTGCCATCTATAAATGTTGTCTTTTATTATTTTCGTTTTGTTTAGATAATTGCAGCTTCATTTGTCATAACCGATACGTGAAAGGTTTTGATTGTAGACAGTAAAAATTATCGTTTCAAAAGGCATCAGTTGGAAATATTGACACCATAAAAATTATTATATTTCGTTGCATCGTTTACTTGCTGATAACAAATTAGTCTTAAACGTTTGTATATAAAACTAACTTTTAAGAGGCGTGTGAAAATTTTTCTGTCATAGTTTGCGAGTGATGTAAAGAGACGATCATTTGTCTCGAGAACATGATCGAGTGTGTTCTGATTAATAAATTACATCCGATGGGAGAGGAAATTGAGAAGAACTGGCAAAACATAGCAAACTGTTGTGCGTGACGCAGTGGAACATGTTCTTGTGAAGTCAAAGCGGAAACATCAAGACTGCTTTGACGAAGAGGATATCGAAATTGAGAGACTGCTGACAGGTAGAATCCATGCACGGGAAGATCTTCCGGATGAATACACGATCCAATGAAGCGAAGTATGAAGAAAGAAAACGGCAACGTCAACCAGGAAGTTGAAATCAGACTCGTGGGATGCATAAGCAGAATGATCATAACATGCAGCTGCCGCAAACGATATGAAGAGATTATATAAAAGCTTACGGGAAGTTTATGGATTCAAAAGAATAATACGACTCAACTCATCTCCGGTGATGGACAAACCGACTTGCAGGAGCAAAAGCGATATCTTGAACAGATTTTCAAAGCACTTTGACGAACTGCTTAACATCCCAGGTAGTATTGACATTCGAGCCCTTCAGGCCATCAGGCAACGACCTGAGATAGAATCTCTCTCATTACCCTCAGATATGCGAGGACTCACTAAAGCAATTAATAACACTCAGTGATAGAGAGCACCTGGTCGTTGTGGAATATGGGCAGAAATCTGGAACTATGGTGGGTTGGAACTGACGAGAAAACTTCATAATCTTATCTTGCAAATATGTGCTGACAAAAAAGTACCCCAGAACTGGCAAGATGTTAGTATTGTGCCAATATTCAAGAAGAGAAGCCATAAGGAATGTGTAAACTACAGAGGTATATCCCTCTTATCAGCAGCTGGTAAGATCCTTTATCGTGTGCTGTTGAACAGAATTGATAATCATATTTCTCTAAATGCTCTGCCAGAGAGCAAATGTAGCTTCCATAGTGGCAGGGAAACGATGGACATGATATTTAGCCTGCGCAATATACAAGAGAAGTGCTTGGAACAGAACATGCCACTGCATGTAGTCTTTACAGAGTTCATTAATGCCTTCAACACAGTGTCTAGGGATGGCTTATGGCAGGTGCTCAGGAAGTTCGGCACAACAGCAAAGTTATCAATGTCATCAACGACATCCACACTGGTATGCAACCATATGTTGCCCACGACATCGTGCAGTCCAAAATAATTTCCAGTAACTAATGGTTTTAAAATAGGATGTGTACTGGCGTCGGCCATCTTCTCGCTCAACATAGCAGCAATGTTTCAGGTGGCGTTTGAGGGTACAAATGAAGGTATATACATTCAGACACTCCACAATGGAGATCTGTTCAGTGTGTCACACTTCAATGCAGAGACAATGATCAGGCAAGTGGTAGTGCAATAAATGCTGTTTTGCGGATGACAGTGCCATTGTAGTACACAACGCACAGGATATGCAGACATTATTGGACACGTTTTCCAAGACTGCAAAACAATTCCACCTGAAAATAAATATCAGTAAGATTGAATGCATGCAACAAAAAATAAAACTCTTTACAAACCTCCTCCACCAATCCTCATAACCATCGATAGTGAGGACCTATAGTCCATTACAAAAACTTTACCTTTCTAGTACTGTCACAGACAATGCTAGCCTTGAGAGTGAGATAACATACAGATTGTGGAAAGCCAGCACTGCTTTCGGCAAGCTACAACAAAAGCTCTGGAACAATACTCATGTGTCAGCTCGTGTGAAAGGGAAAGTATATCGTGCCATAATGATGTAATATATCCTGTATGGTGCACATACCTGGTCAATCTATCGTACACAGCAACGACTTCATGCTGATATGATGCGCCAAGTCCTCCAAATTGTACTAACTAAATGGGAGGAAAAAGTCACACACATAGAAATAATGTAGTGGACATGATTCCTATCTATGACCGACATTCTTATTGTGAAAAGCCTAAGATAGCTAGGTCACGTCTATAGGATGGATGAGGGGAGACTACCGAGGCAACTTATGTCTGATTTGAAATGACACTGCAATCATTTACAGATGGAATGCATAGCGAAAAAAAGGTAAGCAGAATGAAACAAGTTAATATAAATAAATACTTAACTTTGAGGAAGATCATTCTGCGACAAACTGTCAGGAATGAGGAAGGTCTAACAGCGTTAAACGATTGCCAAGTAGAAGCAAAATTCTATAGAACAAGACAACACGTCTGCAGCCGGAAGGTAATTTGTTCAACTGACGAAAAAGTTCTTAGCAGAGAGAATAGCTCCGCGCTCAAAAGGTGCGAAATCATTTCGATTGCCTGGGCAATATACGTGATATGAAACTATATATATTCTTTGATGCAAAACCGTTTAGCTTCGTTACAAACAAAGGTAGATGAACATGCTGAAGAACAAATTAACAAATTAAAAAGGATATGTAATTATACCAGTTTTATCCAAACAAAAATGGTATCGCGCTTTATTCGAAAGAAAATTATCTTACATTAGTAAGATCCATTTTAGCCAACCACATACAGCCTGTTTGGCATTTTATAGCTCGCCAATATTTCCTTTTATGTTCAATGTACAATGTAAGATGATAAAGCCTGATGCGCTTTTAATTCTGCGTGTGTAGATGCAGTGATCGTATCGTGCGTCAGCAATATATACCATTATGCATCTTTTTGACTTCCAAACGATAACCAGTCATTTTTATGCATCGAAGCAACATATTACATCATAAATTACACATCAATACACTTGTAATAAAAACGAATTGTGAATTGATGTGCGGACTGCTATTAAAATGTCGGACAACATTAGATTATTTGAAACACTATTGTCGCAAGTACAATCCATGTTAAAAATAACAAAGTAACTGCACACTTTAAAATATATCGTTCTTCATAAAATTTGTTACTTCTGTCTGCTAAAGTATCTGAGACTTGCTATCCGTCATAGTATGCATAGCTGCCCAAACAAAATAGCTTAAACAACTGAGTTGGTTGGCAATGTAATTAGTTTACATGTATGTAGTGTTTCAAATTTACCTTGTTTCAGGATTCGTTACTTCGGAATTTAATAGTTTAGTTATAATAAAAGAAGATCGTAGGATGAAAAGGATTTCTAGCTTTGTCAGAAATCCTGTTATTGCTGAGTTCATTAATAGCTAGGTTAGATGTGGTTTAGTACCACTGTTCAGACACTTGTTTTGTATTCTTCCATAATATTTAAATAGCCTAAATAAATCTCTTTAGTTCTTTAAACAATAATAAAAAATCTTACTGACATTCTTAAAAGTAATGTTACAAAGGCTGAGATTGAAACAGCAGCATTCGTTAATGACGAAGGAAGTGCTTCATGAACCCCACTCTCGGAAAAAACAAACCAGAAAATGCAAAATAAAGCTTGAGTAAAATTGATCTAAATGATATAGGATGGGCAAATATTTTCAGCGTCTTAATGCGGATATGACAACTACCGTGTACTGTTTTAAATTCGGAACACGAAACTGGTTCCATGCAATCGTATTTATTTTGTAGTCCATCGCTGTAGCAAATATATTTTTGTCAACAAAATACATAGAACGGTGCTTTCAACCATTTAATTTCTGTAACAAAAGACGCTCTGATTGAAATGCAAAACGCCTGTAGAAATCAATTACGTCTGTGGAGAGACATGAAGTGTGTTATGTTTCAGAATTTGCACATATACTGGCCGTCACAGGACATTACCATGAAGAACAAATCGCTTTTTCATGCGTTATGAGAAGGGATGCATGCATGTGAATACCGAATAATACCGAATAAAACGAACCATAATAACATTTTTTTCAAAGAAGAGCCAATAGCTGAAATGCAAGCTTAGAATTCTTTACAAACTTTGAAAGATTTGGCACAAGATATTATCATATTCAAGCGTGTATTGGAATGATGTAGTGTTAGCAGTAAAGAATTATAAATAATTTTATATGCCTATCATAGTGGGAGTAATAAAACGTCAATTTAACTGCTGCATTTGTAAGTTTCAAAACCTCAACGAGTTATTTCTATTATTTTTTCTTATTAATTTATACATATTGATTTAGCATATATATGATGGTCAAGATACTTTGTCAGAATTAATAATAATCGATTATTAGACTTTTTAGAATAAGTTTAAGAAACAACAAGAACGACCAAGCATTACATACATCACAGCATGTTTGACACGTATCCGAGCAATTTACCAAATATCGACATGATATTGCAGCATTTTATTTTCATTATATAAGCGCTGTAGATAAATTCTTAAGAATGTGCATACATTCCATTACAACGAGCCATATTTTTGTAGGTTACATTGTGTAAGTTTAGTTTAAAGATTGTCACCAAGCCCAAATTCCTTTTGTCTCTCACTCCAGATTTCTGAGCATTTCAATCTCTTATGCTTGAGACAGGAGTGGGCAACATAAAGCAGAAAGAAGTGTGATGAAACTGTGCACCATAAAGAAGTAATTTAGAAAACCTTGATTAGAATATTAATACCTTTTAAATTTGCTTTCATGCATCACTAATAGTTAATGAGTGGAAATTCATCATTGATCGATAAGACTAGGCAAAAGTGCAGGAATGTTTATACATGCGTATTACTGTCAAAGGCGGATCACATTTTGATATACCAATACCATGTTGCAAGTCATGCAATGTCATGTTGCAAGTTGCTTTATACCAACACTTTTAATGCATGTTATCCTTTAATGTGTTAATTGTTAATTTTTTTCTTGTATATATATACATATTACATAAGTCAAAACTGAATTGCACAAAAGATATGTAACATTCAGTACAATTAGACTTTCAAATGCAGGATGTTAAAACTGATAAAATCTATATAAACCAACAGATACATGTTGCACGATTAAAGTCCTTACACTATGACTAGAAATTTAATTTATGAAACGCACACATTTAAACGGTCCAAGATTTTGGATTCGAGTTGCACATACCCATACAGTTTACATCAACATACTATTATCCCATAGGATGTAGAAATAATGTACAGATGGACAAGAATGTGTTTCAGTATCAGTGTGTTCCGTTTTAAAGTCTTTTCTAGGACCGACAGTATTTACTGTTATACGCAAAGACGTGAATGATTGATATT
The DNA here is from genome assembly GCA_016746295.1 of Potamilus streckersoni. Lineage (NCBI taxonomy): Eukaryota > Metazoa > Mollusca > Bivalvia > Unionida > Unionidae > Potamilus > Potamilus streckersoni. The sequence continues at coordinate 1,230,013 of JAEAOA010001155.1, forward strand.
CACAAAAGCTCTAGCACCTTTAATATACTGTAATTATTGTAATTAAATCTACAAAATAAATAGATTATACTGCCTTGTCTTGAATAACATTTTATGGACATGTTTGGCTCGAACGTTACAATGAATAAACATAATGTTGATCATATAAATGTTATTTTGTTAATCAATTGAAAGTATCAAATTTTAAGTCGCGAGTTTTCATCTTGGACAATAAAATTTAACATTTCCAAAACGATGGTTTTATTTGAATGGTAAACACGATATCTGGTGTTCCTACTCATGTTCAAAACATGTAATCTTGACAAAATATACATGCTGTAGAAGAACGTGACAATTAGTTTCGGAGAACAAAATTTGCTTCATCTTTTAGAAGAGGTTTTAGCGATGTTGTGGACATAGATATCTTTTATTCAGAAATTCATGGCAAGTTTAATGCGGCGTATGTAGAAATAATTGTTAATTTTAAAATAAAGTAGCAACAATTTCAATGAAAGGTAATCGTGTTACACAGTACTTTAAAAATATCAGCATAACTCGTAGCCTGTCCTCCATTATCTAAGAATGATAAAACTAATTACATACATAGTTTATAAAATTGCATTTTGTTCATATGTCATGGTTATTGAAGAAACATTTTAAGCGGGGTGGGGGTGCGAGGTTGGCTTTGAAGTAACTTACATGTCAATATCTGTCAATCATTTTCCAGTGATCCCTTGACCAAACGTTTTTAAAAATCCATATGTTAACTGTTGTATATCTAAGATCGCACTGTTATTCTTGCCTCAGTTCTCGCTAACAGAACTAGAACTCAAAAGCTGTTTGGGATACTTAAGATGTAGAGATTCGCATTAATATCAGTCTGTCAGATTTTGTCAGTGTACTGCAATTTACTTTGTAGATACTCAGCGGTGCTGTTGAATAACGATTGCCATAGGTTACAAGAAAATGATCGATGTTTAATAGGTTGCTAGTTTAATTTACTTGAAATAATACAATTAAGTCTTGTACATGAATTCTGAAGGGCTGATTTTCCAATAACGAAAGCAGTCATTCAGGAAAAAGAACACGATGTCAGTTAATATTCTGACTGTATATATTCTAAAAATAGATGCCATTAATCAATGCTGCACGTTTATTATTCAATGATTTGTCAATTGCCGGCTTTTCTATTCTCCTATTTTGTAATGTGCAGACAATGCTTGGTGCAACTTTGTTCATGTTTAGAATGTATTATTCTGAGATATACTTCCCTACTGCAACTACGATCACAATTTTTCGATTAAAATATAACCAAGGCTGGCATTTATGAATTGAAATAAATGCTAATGCCGATTTGGTTGTCATCAAATAGTGCAAAATGAGATTGACAAACCTTGGTTATGAGGATCATATTTGTGTGCGTTTGTGTGTGTGCGTGTGTGTGTGTTCACGGCACTTTTAACACTTTATTGGCTACATCATACAGATGATTGGGATTTACGTGACTTTCCCAGTTATAGCAGTAGACACAGACTAAATTCCATTCTGGATTAGAAGTGTATTGCTCTACCCTGTAGAATGGCCATACTTAAACAAATGTACCTTGTATAGGAAAAAGAAATAATCGGCCACATGGGACAATTTTATAAGCATGGTTCTATCTTTGTTTCAAAATATGTTTTTTTTTCTCTCAGTTTAAACGTAGGTAATATATACTGGATTTGATGTTCTTAAGTTTGTAAAAGTTTTTATTTCACACATTTTGCCAAAATGACGAGGATGCTACTTTATGCATTTTTTCAGGTCAGGATGAAGAATAGTCTATTCCAAAACAGGTGATCTTTCATTGCCAAAGCAGTGATTGTGTTATCGGCACTTTTAACACACACACGCACACACGCACACACACATACAGACAGATATTATTCTCATAGCCATGGTTTGTCAATCTCATTTTTTACTATTTGATGACAATCGCAATTTGGTTGATTTTTCTGCCTTTATAAGATTGTGACTAGGCAGCCAGCAGCCGATCAAAAGTTTTCATATTTGATTCGTAGAGGAACTGAAACGTTTCCAATCTGCCTTGTCCAATTTTCGTCTCTGCTCGAACTCTTGAGATTAGTGAATGTTACTTGTTAAATATAATGGATGGTGGTCACTACTACACAGGTCGTAACCATCTTCTTAGAAGAAGACGAGCAAATGAAATCTACTGCATATGGACAAATCTATGAACGAGTAGGATTCTGTTACAAAATGCACAAAGGTATAAGACGTTTCGTTAAAATGCAAACAATACCGTTATTTTTTATTCCATCTCTTGCTGATATCTCTCCAGCCTCAAAGTAAATAGTGGCCATTCAAGTCGACAAACATCTGTTAAATAATATTGGTAGAATCAGATTGATTCATTGGACTACATGGCTGGAGATATATTGAACAAACGTAAATGCATTTTTTTTGTAAGGACGAAAACGACAAAGGCCTGTAACATAGTACTGAGATTCGTTTGCCTATGAGGGGTTTAATTAGTCACTCTTTAGCAGTCTTTTCGGTAATTCATGTTAATCTGCAGGACGTATTGAAGTATTAATTGATTCTATCGGTTTCTTTCAAAATGATTTCCTGGAGACAAATATCTGTTGGATCATGATTTTTAAGTAAACGATTCATTTATCAATATTTGGATTTAGTCATCGACAATTCCTGTTTTATGATGACACACATATATGTACAACTGGTGGAAGCACGAGACATTTGGCAGCTTTCTATCCTGCGATATCAAGGGATTATCCACTGTCGATACTCTCTAGACTCCCAAAACTAGAAAAAAAAAACTTTTTAAGATCTTTAACTCCTTCGTACATGATAGCATATTTTTAATCTTCTTGTTTCGCAACCGGTGAGGTAACCTAAGTGGTTAGCTCTTTTGCCTCGCATGCGATAGGTCGCGAGTTTGAACACCGGGCGAGTGATATGAAAGACTTATTTAAATGGTATGTAGATGTCCTAATGACTACATTAATACACATATAATTGGAGTTTTTAATGCCTATCCTCATATAATCACCATTCTCAAAAAGTTTGGCCACTTCATCTGCGCTGGCATAGGCAATTGAAAACCGTATGAAGTAGAGCTGTGGCTTCCACAAATGTTCCGTCTTCAGGAAATTTGATGCCTTTCTTGATTCACGTATTGGATAGCCTTTCCTCATAGGACATTCTCTAACGCATGAGAAATATTCTGCCTGTCAATTCATACTAGGTATTTGCACTGAGTGGGATGATCATCGTGACCATCCTGTCTTCATCTGAGACAGTTTTCTCCCTACAGCATTCTTTGTTATGATCATGCTTATAGCGGCAAAATACAGCAAAGTTGTTAATATAGACAATGAGGAACTTAGCATTGATCAATATAGGCGAATTGGCAAAATTGAGGTATAAAGTCTTTTTCAAAATGAACGCGATGTTGATCCATTGAAAGTAGTTAGACTTTCTGAAATTGAGGTTTTCGAACTTCTTTACCAGGCAGCCATCCGAATCACTCTCTCAATAACGAAGAACATTTCTTTATGAGTAAACGATTGCTCATGAAGAGGTTGAAGATCTTAAATAGTTACTTTTATCCAATATTTTCTAAACTGTCTTGAAAATTAACTGACTTTATTAATACATCAAACTTTCTGTTTTTTCTCGCGTCTTCAGAAATCGACAAATAGGTATCCTGCAAGCGCAAACATGTCTTCAACGGTTAGTTTCCTTGCTCCTTGAATATGGGTAAAAAAAATCAATATTCACAGCAATACCATAATTTCTTCGTCGTATGCAGCAAATGCAAAATGGGCCAATGCATTTTTATAATCGTTCTCAGTGGTTTTCAACTAGAGTATTGTTCTGTAATTCAGCTTTTAAATTAGTCAACAACTGGTCCACGAAATCCTGAAAATGAACTTGTTTTATCAACAATCTTACCAGACTATCAAAAAATCTTAAGTCTGTTACAGCAACAGACAAATAGTTGCAAGGAATATTTGTGCAGGAATTTAACGCCAGACTGTTGAACTGTCTACAAAGCTAAACTTTCGTATTTGATACGTAATATCCTATTGATACAAAATAAGGTTGGCGTCCTCTAGGTTATGTCAATCTAGTATACGCTACGGCAGGCGCGACATAATTTACACTTCAAAGAAAACCAATAACTTTGTTAAAGGTTTCAAAGTATTTCTCTGTCAAATAAATATATTTTTTCATTGATAACATCTTATTTCTACCGCATTAACAAATGGTGAATGTACAGTGAATTCGGAAGCCAATGAGACAGAGAGGTATCTCCACTTAAAACCGCCTTTTAAAATATGTTTTGGATTTCACATAATCTATACGTTTGCACAGTCATCTTTTGCTAATGTACGGAGATATGCGACATTAATTGCTTTTTACTTGATTTCATCGTTGCCGTAGAAATGGCTAAAACGTATATGTCTGGTTGACTATCTGGCATCTTCATAATCACTTGTTTTAGTCTGCAGACTAAAAGATGTATACTATAATTTAGGTATTTCTGTTGCACTGTAGTTTGTGTATTCTGTAGACAAAATCAGTGTCCAACCAATACTATAGTTAGCATATTTGTGAACATGTGTATCAATGAAAAGTAAACTTTTGCTCTAAAAAAGCAAGTTATTACGAATCCATGGATATATTGCAACCTAACACGTTCGTTTTAGTGGGGAAAGGGGAATGAGAAAGATAATTAGCAAAACTAGTAATAAAGATTTTTCAGATAATCATAATAAAATCGATTGAAAGTACGCAAAGAATCCTGACAGTCAGGTAATGCAGACAAATCAAATGCTCCAAAATGTATAATCAGGAAAAGCTGATGTTCTCATAAAAATCATTTACGTTATCTGTTGTTTAAACAAAATGCATTTTGTTAATCAATATTTGTGTCCTTTAGGAAATCTAAAACTATAGACACACGTGCTGTGTAGAAACACTTTTTCATATTATCGACAATTGATCGCGTGTAGGTTGGAGGCCGATACAGTCAAGCAAAGTGGTTTTCTTAAAAAGGGTTTATTGCAACTGACAATGCCGTCCTTTAGCATCAAGCAATGAGTTATGCGAGTATGTCTAATTCTAAGACATGTAAAAACCACTCCATCCTTAAGTATTGGCCAATAGGAAGTACACCACTGACCTGCAGCAGGCTTGACTAAATGAAAATAGTTTTGCACTTCAGTATTAGATGACGCCTATTTCTTATTAAAAACAAAGATTTCATACCAATATATAGTTTAGAGTCAATTATGGCACCTTAAGGTAGAAGGTTGGAGCAATAAAATTATACTGTGATAGGTATATAGTTCCTAGCACTTGATAAGAATATTTGCTAATAATATTTTTGTCCGAATTTCCATTCTAAATGGACTGAAATACCGAGATAGAATTAGAAAACGACACTGAATTTCGAATCATTTTCTTCTTAAAATAGCTCAAAGCAAGGTTAACTGCTTTGATCTCAGCCAAACGAATCTTTTAATCCATCATTAAGGTGTGATTGCAACTAATAACAACTGTAGAATACATTGACCATCATTTGAACCATCAGTACAAGTTTTGGTGTAGTCTCCATTTTGGAAAGGTGTTCTTAACAGGAAGTATTAAAGAAGAAGGATTCGCCTGACTGTTTTCCTTTATGTAAATAAAATAGGAATGTGTCATTGTAGCTTTGTCAGTGGTATTGAAAGAATGTGATCTTAGTTTTGCTTTGTAAATTTTTGAAGTATTTGCCCCTTTGTTTGGATCATTGAAAATCTAATGAGCAGGTAGCAGTTGATGAATGTTAAGAAATAAACAACGGCAATATATTGTTTAGAGGTAATTATTTAAGCTTGCTTTACAATTTTCGGGTACTATGCCCCAAACATTAGATGTTGAGGAATTAGAATATAAGATGGAGACGCAATTCTCACAATTTTCTCTTTAAATAGTTTACTGTGTCAAAACAGTTTGTATATAATCTCATTACCAATCTGCCCTATTGTATAGCTTCTACAGTTTTAAGCGAACTTTGATTTTTCAAAATGCTTTGGCTTAATCCAGTATTAGGAGTACAGTATTCTGTGAGTGCATGTGTAAAGTCATAAACAATTCCACAGGGTCAACCCCGCTCTTGAAACGTTCACTATAATTTCTTTGCCTTTGATAGAATTGTAAACTTTACAAAGTTGGTGTTGAGTAATTTCCAGGATGAAATTCATTCATGAGTTCTGAAGATAATGGTTCAAAAACAAAGAACATTGTTACGACCCCGTGTGTTAAAATTTGAATTCTTTTTAATTCTTTGTTTCATTTTCATTTCATTTTCATATCATTAAATATAATTATTATTATGATGATAGTTATGTTTGCTGGGTCAGATATTATGTTAGAAATGTCGTATGTATTTAGTACGTAAATGTGACTCGTGTAAAGACTATTTTTGTATGACGGTTTTGTCGTATTACGTAAACAGTCCAAAATAGCTAGGTAAACGATAGGCTGTGAAAACGGTCGTTACTTATAATACTTGATGACATTTTATTCTGCGATGTGGCTAGATTTCGAAATCGTGGTGATGTCTTCATTCTTGTACATGGGTGACGTATTACTTTGCTTAAAATTTTCAGTTTCCTGTAAAATAGTCAGTCATAATCAAGAGTCACATTTTAACATATTTTTATAGTCACATCATAAAATATTATAGAGTTTTTAATACCATAAGAAGGTATTCCTGAGCTGGAAAGAGTTGTTGTTCGTACGTATGAAGAACAACATGTGTTTAGTTATTGATGATAGCTATACTTCCTCTACCCTTTAAATATTTTCCCTGGAGAACTACAACACTGGCTTTTGAACAAAGACATTTGCTGAAATTATTTCTAAATTGGAACATAATAATGCATTTCGTGATTAAGTGTGAAAATTCTGGACATTTGTGTTAACCTTCATCTGACGTAATCATGCGCTATCTTGTAACGGGATTGAGATTCAAACTACGTCAATTTAAAACTGTTTAGTCACAGGACTTATGTGTTTTCACAATTTTATGACACATTGTTTGACTTGCTTTGTAAATCGTAAGTCTCGTTTTATATTTTTACTTTTCACTGTGTTTTCAAAGGAAAAAATGTTTTTGTTAACATTTACAAAACATGTTGTAGAAACCCTTATCTTTGTGTTGCTTTAAAAAAAAGCCGATACGTAACGACAAAATAAGCAAAGGTCCTAAAACACGTGTCTCAATATTTTGATTTTAAAAGAATTTTTTTTTTTGCATTAACGGTCAATAATTTTCCATTATAAAATCAGACGGGAGTTTGACCAAACCAATATATCATTTTCAATAAAAGACCTTGACCTTTACTTCTCTGAAAAAAGAGCATTAATAACAGCTATGGATTTTCTGTTTTTATTTTTCCAACCAGCAGCAAACATAGATAAAGTGCCCTTTCTTTTTACATTAAGTTCAGGTAGGAAGAGGTACAGATGTCTGATCAGTCTTTCAGAAGTTTGATTTATAATAGTTTTACCAGATTGAGATTTGAAACACTAGTTAAAGATTGACATCATTTCGTTCCAAAGAACAGATGAAAGAAAGACTTTCTGAGAAATACAACTTGAGTCAAGGAATCATCAACTATACCAGCAACATTTTCCAACGTTTCCACTGTTTTCTCTTCGTGATAGTTCTTGACATCACAATGGATGTTATTACTGAATTTTTCAAGTAATATGAGCTTTGTGTGGTTATTGTAATCTTTATTAACCTTATTGGCAGAGCACCACATATTAAACAGTTGTTCTTGTTCCCATGAGATTTAGAAGTAATATTTGTCCGCCTTTGTCTACAATTCATAAATCTATTGTTCATTTGCATGACCCTTTAATATATATATATATATATATATATATATATATATATATATATATATATATATATATATATATATATATATATATATATATATATATATATATATATATATTAACCACTTCATAACCAGCTCTCTGTTTTACAACAGGGACATGTAAATATCACAAGCTCTGACAATACGTACGCCTTGGGAAAACCTAGTCCAATGGTGTCTTGGCCATTTCAACATTTCTGCAATTTTCCAAATGAAATAAATTGTTTACTGTCTTCTTCTGCATAAGAAACGGTCAAGTCTTGATGTTTCATGTAACAAAATATAGGTTTGAGTGTACGGGACAATAAGGAGATCTTCCTGCCAGGTATAATTTGTTTAACATGTGTTGCATTTCCGTTTCTTCTTCAATTTCGTCTTTTTCTTCTTCTTTTTGTTCTTCTTGTTCTTCTGGTTCTTCTTTTTGTTCTTCTTGTTATTGTTCTTGTTCTTGTTCTTGTTCTTGTTCTTGTTGTTGTTGTTGTTGTTCTTCTTTTTCTTCTTCTTCTTCTTCTTCTTCTTCTTCTTCTTCTTCTTCTTCTTCTTCTTCTTCTTCTTCTTCTTCTTCTTCTTCTTCTCTCTCTCACTCTGCATTTTCATTTCGTTTTCCTTTGAACCATCTTAAATTTATTTGTTCATCAGTACATATACCTAATCCAGTTATACTAAACAACATTATAATAATCATACGCGTTCCTTTAGCTAAAACCTCATACAAAGGAGGCAAATATTCAAAAATCCATGTTCTGATATATTTTAGCGTTTATAGTAAGCAATTTTAAATACTTCAGCCATTCGAAATTCATGTCTCAAGCATATGTAAATTCTAACATCACGCATTTATAATGCACTGGTTTGCTACGAAGTAACCTAATAGCGAATTACAAAATTAATTCTTACCACAAGCTAACAATTTACATCATTCCGTCTTAAATCTAATACATCTCTATGTAATCGCAATCCCATTTCTTAAATACGCATGTAACTGAAACAATACAAAGGTAATCGTACATGCAAAATGATCCTAGTATTTAAGTATACATATTACAAATAATTACAATACGATGCCGAAATATTTTGCAAAAATCGAGCAAATAAGTTACTGACCTTTTCGAAGCTTTTTCTTTTCTTAGAATCTGCCTCTATATTTTGCCTCAAAATTACAATTTGCTTCGTTATTGGAGCAAACCCAGTTGACATGCAATCACTCTAGATAAATACTAAATGTTCGCTTACGAGTTCTGGGACTGATAAGAATGCCACGTGGAATCTCTTTTGATCTCTGGACTAATCGTTGACACATAGGTGTGATAACTGTAAACCTTTGGTAGATGGTAAAATCTATTGCCATTCTCGATTCAAGTTTTCCGGTCTCCGACTGGTTAGGTAACAATGCGCAAGAGCTAAACACTAGCCGGCGGCAATCCTCAGACATTAAACACAAAGACACGGTAATATTCCCAAGACAAGTAGATTATAGTTACACGTGACTTTATAGCTGGGGCTTAGCGAACATAACACTGATTTTATCTTCATTTCAAGTCAAACCTACATACAGAGGTACCAGTCAAGGCCATAACATTGGAATCTAAAAGTTTGTTTGCCACCAACTAATGATGCCTAATTGTCTTTATCTCTTGCTTTCGTATGGACACTTGCACTGTGTCTGTGGGAAGCTCAAGCAACTCGTCCTTTCCAAAGATTCTAACCCTTTGTGTGTAGTATTTAAAATAGAGTATTCCAACTTAAACGACATTGCAAAATCTTGCTGTTTTCACTAAAGTTTTTCAGATAACTGAGATTAAAATTTTAATCATGAACAAAGAACATTCTAAAACAAGGCTAATTTTAACGTGAAATACAATTTTTCATCATATGAAATATTTCAAAACTCAATTTAATCCAGGACGATCCCGTAATATCTACTAATGCTCTATAGTCTTAAATTATGTATTAGAAAACCAAAATTGAATACGTTTAGTAAAATTCAACAAATAATTTACTTCGGTAGAATATAAATCGAAAGTATATTGTGTTCCAAAAAATTCGATTTGTTTCCGAAATGAAAACCAATATTAAATGTGTCGATGTATCAAACTCTGTTATGTGTCACAACGATATAATGAATAATATAATTGACTGAGATCTCAAAAATCGCAATGCAATGTTTTAGACCTAAAGCTAATGGAGACTTTGTTACTCCGGTGTCTATTTTTTAAAACAAAATAATTTCTCTTAAAATATCATTTAGGCAGCTATAAACTCTGCTCAAAGTTTCGCAAATAATGACAATAAGACAAGAATAAATGATGAGGTTTGCTCCATTCTTATATACATCCGCATTTGACCTATGTCGAAATATCAATTTCTAGTCGCAGCTTGGGTATAAATAACAGCCTCTTTTACCAGTTACTTCATCCCTTCGAAAATAACCCACCCTATGTTCCCTCCAGTGACGATTCAAGCCGCAATCTTGCGCAACAAATGTTAGTCGCTAATGTATGTTATGGCGACACTGCACGCCAGGTCAGTTGAATACATAGTAGTAGAAATAAACAAAGATTCGGATCAGATACCCTATTTATCTATAAACAAATACTAAGAAGCATATGTTTGGCCTCTATCGCAAATCCGACCCTAGCCATAACCATTGTATTATGTGAGACATATCTTACTTTATGGCTAGAAAAAAAAATATTTGTCAGATTATGTCTAACACATGGTCAAATATAGTTTTGAAATTTAGACAGAATTTCATACCCTATCAACAACATACTTTTCGGATAATTTTTCATACCTCCTAACTCTCATCGGGAGAATATCTGTCAATATACGGTCATTGATAGGAAACTCACGTATTAAATCAGCCATATCGTATCTAATCAAGTAATTTTCTGTAAGTGATACTTGCTGTTTTGCAAGAATGTCGTTTCCACCTCAAGTCGAGATTCAATTTTTAAACGCTGTTGCACGAGAAACCCCAACACCGGATATTAATAACAAAAACGGGTTTAACGATCCTCCGCTCGAAATTATACCAGAGCTGGTCATTAGCAGTGGTACATATGACATAATCGAAGTATTGCACTATTACATTTTTAATTTTGTTTGACACACCAAAGGTTTCTATTGTAAAACCTTAATATTGAATTACAGCGTTCACGTCCAGTTTTGGAAGTTTCACTAAAACATGATTGAAATCGATGATCTTTTCTTCATTATACATTACTTTTTAAAATTTTAATACAATGTCAAATGTTCTAGTACCAACAGTTAAATCAAGAATCTCTCGGTACATATCATTGTAATGATCAGCTATTCATGTCATAAAAATCGGAAGAAGTATCTTTATACCGTTCATCTGTTAATAACTCATTTTTCTTTAACCAAATGTAGGAAACAAATACGTTTCCTGCTTCACGTTTATAAAAATCTGTTTCGCTTATCAAATCACTGTATTCTCTTTTTGTTTCATCAATAAACCCGAGTACCAAGCTTATTTAATCCAATATAACAAGATATCTGATTACTGCGTGTGCTACTATGCGATTTTTTAACGTTACCTTCCGGAACATTCCTTTGCTAAATTGGTGAAGACAAATGCAAATAGCTACTTCAAACAATAGTTTTTGCATATGATTACGTAAACATTTTATCAGGTTCAGTGAATTAATTTCCTATCGACAATTGGCTAGAGCGTTGGAGCGATGGAAGTGGAAAATCATCTTCTTCATTCATGTCGTAGCAAGGATCAATCTTTTCTGCCAACATGGTTGATACTACTTCTTCATAAATAAACTCTTCTCGCTTAACCTCATTGAAATTAGCAATTTCCTCTTTAATATTTTAATTATCGCTAATTTTGTTAACAATAAACGGATCAAATCTAGGTTTTTCACGTATAATTGGTACAATTGAGTTCAAATATGCCATGTTTATCGGCTCCATATCTGCTAATATATTGGCAGTATAAAATAGGGTTTGTTTGTCGTGGGAATTCGTATCTAGATGTGTTAAAAGTTATCGTTTTGAAAAACGATGGTGTAACTTTTTGTTTCTTCTTAATTTTTGTGTAGCTTCAGCTAGTTTGTTAAGTCGACCATCATTGTTGTTTATTAGTTTTTCTTCCTGCGCTATTCTGCCATAAGCTCGTGCTTTTATTAAATATCATCGTATTATCCAGTCAATATTTTCCTTGTTAAGCTCTTGCAATTTTTTAGTAGGATTCCAACGTGCTTTTGGTGATCGAAACAATCATAAGAATGACAGTATCAACTTACAAGATCAAAGTTTCTTATTGATTCTATTAGTTGTGGTCCTCTCATATGCATAAGACGAGCAAAATTACCCTCACATCATGACAATATTGGACGGTTTATTGAATTAATGTCACGATATTACATATTTTTTTATTTTATTTGATGTTTGTGATTTGTTGCTAAAATCTGTTGAAGAAACATTTTTTTGATATCAAAAATATTATCCTAAAATTATCTTGCAACGGTTATAATTGCTGGTTCAGACATTATTATACCTGATCGTCAAACGTGTATATTTAAAATGCTGTCAATCCTTGAATCAGTCCTTCTGCATGGACTACATAAATTCGAAAATATAAGTGCTGGTTAACAGTATTCGCAGCTGGAATTGTAAAGTATTGGTTTATTAAAATATACTTGCTTACTGTACTATATAATATTGCCCAGTTAATATTATCGTTTGAACCTTCCTATCGCCAATAATAAATTGTCTTGTCACTAGAGTTTACTTGGCCGCGCAAATGAAATTGCCAAAAAGCAACTGCAACGGGACATTCGAGTTTAATCCAAACGTTTCATGTATCTCCATTAGTCGACCATTCTTGAACGTCAACGACAGAGCTGAAAAGAAAATCGTGATGAGGATAATCTCCAGGATAATGGGATAATGTGTTGATGCGGCTACCTCAAACTCAACTCGTTTATCAGTTGTCCCAAAATGTGTTGGAAAATATACGACATTGTTATTGATTAATTTTATGCCAGCGGCGCCTTTAGCTCTGGAAACAGAATCGACGTAAGTTTATTTTTAGATCATCAGGATTAACTGGAGTATAATTTGTTGTTATTTTATTAGGACACATGTTTAAATTACCTCTCATTGCGCGTCCGATTATTTTAACAAAGTTTTCTTTGGCAAATCTAACACTGTATTGTCCAGGTATGTATTATAAATATTCTTACCTTCCATATCAATCGATCATTCCACCAGGTAATTTCAAATAAGATGTTAGTGCATCGCTTAACCGACCATAGCGAATAGCGTCCGTATCACCAGCTAGAGGTGAGGTTATCAGTAATCAAGTCATTCTTGAGCTTTTGCTCATTGATAAATTACATGTCATTGCTCCACCAGTTTTATTTAGTTTGTTTTCGTCGACGTATTTCATAAGCAAATAACTTACCTCTTGGGTTTGAGTAAAGTTTGCTGGTGGATACGCGGTCTCCAAATTTATAATTGTTTTTCTGACATATCCAAGTTACCGTTTAACGTTCCTCCTGTTGATGATGATTTCTTATTGTCGGTGATTTCTAATTGTGAGTAACTTACCGCTTAAGATAAACCTTTGGTGGTGAAAAATCTAATTCCAAACGAAATACTCGTTGAATCGACTGTCGTATCACCGGTTTTCCTGACAAAAGTTGATGTATCGTTCTTGTTGGTGCGCCAACGGAAACGGATCCTGTGAGTTTTGTTCCAGATTTTGTGTAATAACTCATTTGCACAAAATATATAAGATAGAATTATATAACATGACGCAGTTATCGACGAAGTCAGCAGCGAAGTTGTCAACGATATTAATTTTTGATACCGAACAGTTAGTCAAACACCACCATATCAACGAGCTACTAAATTGCCATTTTATTATTATTGGTCGTACCAGATCTGGCTAAACAAATCTTTTACTTAATTGTTTGCTCATCGACAACTTTAACTACAATCTGGTGCATATTTACGCAATAATAACACAAGACAAATACGAGTTATTAAGCGAGTACAACGATGAATTTCGCGATGAGCTTCTTGCAGGCGAGGACAAACGTTTAATCAAATAACCGGAAAATTTTAACTCCGGTAAACGAACCTGATTCGTCCAAGCATAACATAACTGTATTTGACGATATTCCGCAAAACAACAGTGAGATGAACAAAATGGTCTTATTTTTATCGTCGCGTAACAAAAGGTTTAATACGATTTTCTCGTGAAGATGTTAATAACGTTGACAGGTTTATTCGGCGAAATGCAGGATGTTTTATAGTGTTTCTGGAACATGTTGATGTGTGAAACATTGCAAAATGCAATGCGGTGATGTGACCAAAGATAAATTTATTGAATTATATCACAGTGCTACCGAAGACAAATATAACCTTTTCTTAACTGATAAATGTACATGTGATCAAACAAAACTATTTCGTTGTTTTATTGATAAATCTCTCTAGACGGATTTATAAAGCGAACGGAAAAAAACAATGAAAGAAACAAACAATTGATTTCGTTAATAAATTTGCTGAGACTAGAAAGTGTTTTAAAAGAGGGTGCCGTAAAAACGTCAAGGCCAACTTGCTGCGACATAAAACTGCTAAATCTTTCAAACCGGTTACCGAATCACTGTTCTGCAAACATCCAGGTACATCAGCATTATATGCGTGACGAGCTTAAAAACTTACAAGAGAAAGGTTTGTTAGGACAGTGAAAAGAACTCAAGCGGAGGAAACTTAAAAATTATTGAAAAAAGTAGAAAAAAGCAATTACAATTAATGATTGACCTTATCAAAATCCAAAAAGATGTTAATATACCTGATGAAAAGTAAGAGAATTTGCTTAAACAGTTGATAAAAAGATATAGAAAAATTAGCGAGTTAAGCATGTCTGGATAAGTGAAGGAGAGTATATAGATTTTGTTGAGTTTGATCTTACTAATGCTAATCTTAAAAACATTAATAACATTAGAGGATGGTCATAACACAATTATGATAAATTAGTTAAAGTATTATTTTGTGTTATAAGACGATCAGATGACGCATATCATATTTTTGGAACAAGTTTGCTAAGATGCGCAGGAGAGTAATATCATCAGTTGTGCTTTGAACAGCAGAACGAGACCGAAACCGTGTAGAATATTATAAACAAAGATTTTATGCTATTCTCAAAAAGATATGACAGAGACCATAATAAAATTACAGTAAATAAAATGTTTGGTTTTGGTGTTGATGGCATCGCCGTTCGAGTATTTGCATCAGCCAATAATAGGCCTGATCAATTGATGTTAGAAGCTTGTAACTTAAGTACTGATATCGACAACGAAATTATAGACACACTCATTCACCTTTGATCAAACAGGTTACTAATGACTGGTGAATACGAACTTTTACGCAGGAACTTAATCGGTTGATGATTTTGTCTGCACAAATTTTATGCTGAGTACTGCGTAAAGTTTAGTATAAACAATAATCCGCCTATCCGACTTGATCCAAATCTACTTTACGAAATCGAACTAATTTTTTATTTCTGCTACAACATGCCATTCATTGGCCACCATAAAATCTGTCATCAACGACAACTTCACATTTAATCCAGGCGTTTGGACATCAGTTAAAATACCGCAAGGCGCTTACAAAGTAACATTCCTTAATAAAACGACTAAGTAAATAATCACAAAGAACTCATCCATGGAAGAAAATTTGTCAGTGGATTTTTTAAAAACATATTTACTAAGTTTGTCGAGAATATACCACGAAGCCCTCTTAAAGTAGCTCCAATTGCGATTGGTCCATCAAAAGCTTTAACAACAAGAACAACTAGTGCTGCTGTCACCGCAATTGGGCAAACGATCACTGATAAAATTAAAGGTACAACACTTTTAGTATCGCCACCTTCTGCGCCGGAGATATCACAAGCAATTTCAACCATTACACAAACAAAAATCAAACATAAACAATGATAACTTCAACAAAGAAATTTCTAACACCGCGTTGCAAAGATTTAGTACAAAAAATTGTAAAGAAAACAATGCAAATTACGCCTGCTGCTTTCTAGCCAAACCTGACAACAAAGTCGATGAGACACAGTCATTGAAATATTATGTGACGATTACAAATAAAATAATGTCAGTTAAAAATTATCTTCATCTCGCCAAAGAATTGTATACCGACGATACAGCAACTATATATGAGTAAGTTGAGTATCTCGATGAAAACGCAATCGAACAAAATAAAGCTCGCGTTAGACATTTTAACCCTAGAAAAGCATATCTGTTTCCATAAAGCGGTGTTAGACGTGTGCGGAAATTGCACTTGTTATCAACTATTGGAGTTTGTTTAAAAATGATCAGTACCAACTGGCCAATCAAACCGTATAAAATATCTCAATGCCTTTGTCTTTAACAAACACAATACTCGTCATAGCATCTTTCAGCAACGATTATTCTCGAACAGAGAACGCAAATATGAAGTGGTTTACAGATACTGTATTTGGTGCAGTTGTTTCAAGCGAGTTGCGTACTGCTGCTGGTGCTCCTACAGCAGAAAACAATAATCTAATCGGAGATTCAGCGGCTGTGATGATGCGGAAAATGGTGCTATAATGTGATTGACGGTCACAAATACACGATGATAGTAATACAATTAAGGATTTGCGAAAAGATGGCGTTTTTCGCAGAACAAAATCTTTGGATTTTGCTGAGATAACAAAAGAGATTTTTGTGGACTAAATCATACACTTATTTTCCATAAAGTCAGAACAAAATTGATTGTATAATGCATGCTGCTGAAGTAGCCGAAGGACAATGATTTTGGCGCTGTGGATAAATAGTTGTTCTATCGGTAAGTAAATCAACAGAAATTGAATTAATGTTGACTGTGTACACAAAACTATATATTTATAACAAAACAAGATACATCAAACAGCAACTCAAAATATACCTGGCGTATTACAATTGGGCCTAGTGAACAATTACCGCAACATTTGGTTGTTGTATCTCAGTGACAGGCGTGTCATCAAGAAACAATAAAACGCCGTATTTGATAATGCTAATGGCATACGAATATTTGGTAAAATATATTCTAAACAATATCCCAAATTAGCAATCGAATGCAACTTTGCTGTGGTCTCCACCTGAAACATGTCTCTGCCATATATGTACTTGATAGAAGCAATGCAAAAATATGAAGACGCAGATAGTGAATAATAAATATCAATCACAGAATTTCGAGCATTATACCCAATCATGGCGTATCAAAACATTTCGAACGAACTATTGGATCAACTGCTGATATTGAAGTTACTTGGATGATTGGCGTACTGCCAGCGGAACTGTATACAATATATGTGCTATATGCCAGTGATAGATTCCTGACAATTCAGACAATCAAAGGAAGGATGACAGTAAAACTGTGAACGTGACCATACTCTTAATGGATAAACAAGTGTAATGATAACCAAATATATCTTCAAAGAAATATACCTGACTAAAGTTCAAGTTAAAAAAATATTAACAGCAGTAGGCAAACGCAGTTCTGTTTCTCTAAAGATATCGCATGTGACACAGCCGTTCATTAGTGATAATTAAACAGAAATCAAACTAATGTTAACTCAACAGCAAATCAAAAAAAAACTTAATAAAGGAAAACCGTTTTTTTTTCAAACCTGTCTGTCACGCAGGTCACAACGATGTCCAACCGCTATATGGTCGACGGAGGATTTCTTGGACCAGCATTTGCAATGATAGCCAGGACTGTTTTACCAGATCTAATACCTGTATTAGGGACACTAGAACCATCAGCAGCATCAGGAGCTATATCAAGTGCAACTAAAAAGGCGCTGATGGGATAAGGAGTCTCCTGAGATGGTATCAAACATATCATGTAGCACTATAGTTTTATGTGACAATAAAAGTTTAACAAAATGCAAACCAATCAACGGTCAACAAGAAAGCGAGGTTACGTGCGTCAACTACTGCGTCTGAAAGACATATACAAACACATTAAAGAGAAAAAGAAAAAATGAAACAGGAGGAATTATTCCTTTCGCTCCACTTTTAGCAAGAGTTAGCCAGCAGTCTACTGCCAAATCTGTTGGAACTCGGTTGCTGTCTGATGTTGCTTGGAAACAGAAGTTTACGCGGGCGCCAGCACCTGCATTACATAATTTTGAAATATTAAACAAACTAAACTCGGTAAAAAGATTTCACGGGGTATATTTCAAAGACGAAATTTTTAGTGTAACGGCAGGAAGATCGTGTTTAATAAACATGCAATATTTCAATTATATATCATCAGAACGACAGCGTTCAGAAAATATAAAAATAAATTATTCTTTAACTAACTACAACAAGTATGCTTGTGGCTAATATTGTATCATATTTGTCCGGCAGATGTCAAAAGATCCTAATTTTTTCAAGTTTAATTTACATTTTTAATGGGACCTGAGTAAAAATAATGATAACCTGGAGATTAATTTCGCCCAACGTGATTTGCACGTCACGATTAATTCTTGTGTGACAATCAGATATTTACAAAATGACGCAGTCATTAACAACATATTGTTTCATATGCAAACCTAAAACGTGTGTAACAAGGACGAGCGAACAGAAAACAAAAAAACAACATTATGATGTTAAAATTAATACTTTTCAGATCCAGAAAATAAAGGTTTCTCGTTTAACTTGATAACGAGAAGATGATACAAGGAAAAAATCCTTCTTACGGGGACAGATAACATATAACTACGAAAATGTATGGTTACTGACGTTGTTTACGACAGGGATTTGATAATACTGTCGCGCAATAATTGAATCACCAAGGAAAATATAAATATAATTCTACAAAAAGTTTATTTGACATCGCATTGGAAGACATTCTGGCATTGCATTTCTTTGAAAGTGCTGATCTATAAAATATATCAGCAACAATCATTATTGGAATTGGATAAAGTTTAAAATATCTCGCTTCAGCTTATATTGAAGAACGCTATAGTTCCTCTTAATTTTCAAGATCAACGAAATAGTTGCTTTACAAGGACATTTGAAATGTATTCCTCCTACTTTACCATTTACAAATCAGATACCTAGAATTATAGGCTATATTAGCTCAAAGAATTCGAGGACAGCATTAGCAAACACTAATTTCGAGGGAAACTTCTTTAAGCTTATGAACAATTCTGTCTTGAAAAAACAATGTAAAATATTAGAAAGCAAGTTAACATCGAGCTAGTTAATGATATCAACTGCCATGTGTCAGATGTTTGTCAGCATGAACATTTTCAATGGAAAACCTTGTCGTGACACAGCGAAG
Source organism: Potamilus streckersoni (assembly GCA_016746295.1). Classification (NCBI taxonomy): domain Eukaryota; kingdom Metazoa; phylum Mollusca; class Bivalvia; order Unionida; family Unionidae; genus Potamilus; species Potamilus streckersoni. The sequence goes on from JAEAOA010001155.1 coordinate 1,249,284, forward strand.
AAAAACAATTTTAAAACTGAATAAGCCGATTTAATTTGGAGCTGCCGTCTTAGATTTGTCAACTGGCTCATGAACGCGGTTCAACGATTTTCATAACAATTTTGTGAAGAAGCAGTTTCCGTCAATTATATTATTGTTACTGATACTGGCTTGCTTACTTATGAAGTAGAGTATGATAATGTCTATCAGGATATTTTTGATAATATACATCTGATTGATTTTTACGATCATTCTCGCGATAATACATTTCACGATGTCACAAACAAAAACGTTATTAGTAAAATTAAAGACGAATTGAGCTCGTTCATTATCAAATAATTTATATGACTGTTCGAATAAATCATCATAAACTTGAAACAGATGATATTATCAAACGTGTTTAAGTAATTTTAACCACAAACGTTATTATCGTACAAATGATAAATCTACACTTGACACTGAAAAAGTCGTTGACGATAAATCTAATGACAATTCTACACTTGAGATTATCTTTTCCGACTAGGGCATGAAACTGTATCAAAAATATAAAAAGAATTCGAAATATGACAGTGGCAAAGAGCAGCAATAGCAAGATTAAATATTTGGTGATCGATTAAAACAGTTGACACTTGAAATCAACAATGAAACATCAGGAATATGACATTTCATGACTACAAACATGCGATTGTTGCCGGTGTTAGTTTTGTAAGAGCAATGGCTACCCGGACAAACCATCATAAACTCGAAACAGATGTCATTATCAAACGTGGATTGAGCAATTTTGATGATAAAGGTTATTGCGAAAATGGGGTAGATACACTTGCACTTGTTTATTCTCACGATAATAGATCTTTTGTGACATTATTTTTTTCCGACTGACATTTTAACTAAACCTAAGAATTAATGTTTGAAAATTTGACAGTGACAAATAGCTGCAATAGCAAGATCAAATATTTAATGATAGCCGGCAAACGATTGACAGTTGAAATTAATAATGAAACATCAGGTATGTGTGTTAATGATAACCGTGACAAGCTAAAACTTTTACTCATCATATCTGATAACAGCGAATATTTCAATTATTTCAAACAATTGTATCAAAAGTTGCTGGCGGAATTTAAAAACTTTCACCATCCAATCAGTCAACAAAACTATATTAAACTTACAATTGATCTTGATCGGTCAAAAAAATATTTTATCGATAAAAAAATATCCTCTTAGCAAACCTGAAATAAAAGATTTGTTAGAATGTTGTCATTGTGTGAGCGGTAAAATAAAGTTTAGTCTCTATCATCGTGATATTGAAATATTTCTAATATCAACAGCTAAAACATTGATCATTGGTAATGAGGTATAAAAAATGTACTTACCTGATCTAGCCTGAAGAAAGATGTCCGCTTGAGCGCAAATTACACAATTATTAAAATAGAAACCGAGCTCCTTACATACTGCTATAATAGAATATTCTCGAACGTTAAAAAGTCACACAAATACGAAGTTTTATTTTCCATGTGGGCGTTCACTTGATTTTTGTATGACGCAATAGTGATGACTAAGGCATTTACCTGGCTTTATTTCTATAGAAATATTAATTAAAGCAACCTATGTTATATGACTCTCTCAGAGCGCGATTATTGATTCAATTACCTTACGCGACATCTGTTACGAAGTCTAGGTATTTTGTGTAAATGTATAGGATTATATTTGCGCTAGAACCAGCTTTTTGTTTATCTATACATCGTTTGGGGTGGAAGTTTTAGAACAGAGAGGGGGTAATTTGTATTTGTTGTGATAGATGAGAGGGGGTGAGATGGGGTCTTGCGCAGAAACTAGCTTTTTCACCTACTACTACATATTCCACCTCATTCATCATTGTATCATCTGGTTGCATATATCTTTCATACATAATGAGCACAGTACTTTTTGGTACGTTTTCCATATATATATATATATATATATATATATATATATATATATATATATATATATATATATATATATATATATATATATATATATATATATATATATATATATATATATATATATATATATATATATACATAAATTCAGTTATGTTGCTAACCTTAAACCAGTCGTTAGAACCTTAATATATGGTTATTACTTGCTTTTTATATTCTTTATGCAGTCAAAGTGGAGCACGTAACGTTATATTCGACATACTTGACAAATTCATCTACTTTACATGATCATCCAATCATTGCTATCAAAATTGTGAGATTCTAGCTGTTGGATCGATTTGGGGCAAAAAGAGCAAGGAATATTTTAGCTTAGGCAATACAATCTAATTCATCCTTCAACGAGGCTCTTGATGCGAAAGAAAAAATAAAAGTCCGATGGAAGACGTTGCTACGTATATCCTATGAATGTCCGTTGAAACGGTATTTTAGGGTTTTAAATACAAATACAACGTAGATAAACGAATCTTTTAAAACGTTTCTCCGTTTGTTTCGATATTACCGTTGCCTTGCTCAAACTGAGTAACGGCGGCGTGTATTTTTAGTACACTGACATATTTGTGATATTACGGAATTTGCTTCGATTCGCGTCAAGGCCATCCGAAATGGACTACATCATTTTTTCCATGGAAATAAATTTAGCTCAAAATTTCTAGAAATAATATAGGAAATAGTATTAAAAGGTCCGTCAAACCAACCAATCAGTTATGCCCTAGTCAAGGATACAAGCGTGTTAAGACATGCTCTATTAATATAACATGAAGAAATAACATACATACATACATTCATACAAACATACATACATACATACAAACATACAGTAGTTCCTCTCTGTAACTCCCCTAAGGGTACGGGATTGTGGAATATGTCCACGCTGCATGTAGTAGAAGACATCCAAGTGGGGGAAACTTCTTTACCGTGGGTTGCGTTTTAATTTGTTGAAAGAAGGAATACTAGTAGTTGAGCAGACTCGACCAACTACTTTGGCCTCATTTTCAGCTAGCCATGAGGTCAGAAGGGCACGGTCTAGGCTTATACACGTCTAGCCATAGGAAGTTTCCTACATTAGTAGTAATAGGGGACGATATAGCGTCAATGGGAGTTATCATTAAAATATGGGCTGTGATACTATAGCGTCAAGATTTTTGGCGACAAATGGCACAGCATGGGACACTATAGCGTCAAGGGCAATTTTGTATTAGCACAACCTGGGACTGTATAGCGTCAAGAGAAATGGCCCAGGTGGCATGACGTCACGGTATTGGACACTTGGTAACAGTGTAGCAAGGAGCTGACCTAGTTGTCCTAAATACGCGCAGCTAGCACTACGACTCTAGGGAGGGACCTATAAAAGAGAGACATAGAGACCGACATATATTACCATAAAACCTAGAGTTATATATAAAGCATTACATAGACTTGAAATCTGTTGATGGTGTTCATAAATTTACATATTTATAATGATGCTATAAATAGTTTTAATCAAGGAAAAGACTAACACCAAAATGGATGTGACTAAAAGTAACGCTAAAATGACGAAATTGTCCCAGAACTTAACCGAGACTAAACATGTCCCTGAACATTAATTTACATTGGTTTAGACTAAAATTAATACTAAAATGACGACATTGTCCAATACTATATTGGAAATTAAGAAAATCTGGAACATTAATATTCAAGTGACTGTGACTAAAAGTAACGCTAAACATGCGAAATTGTTCCAGAATATGACGGAGACTGAACTTATCGCAGTAGATTAAGTTATGTCAGGGTTCCTGCAGGTCATGGAATCCTGGAAAAAAATGTTGGAATTTAAAAAATAAATTTCAAGGGCCTTGAAAAGTTATGGAATTTGTCAAAATCTTGAAAAGTTTTGGAAAAGTCATGGAATTTGTGACAATGGAGTTAAAGAAATTGATTACGTTAAATTTTATTAGAGCACCGAGAACCGATTAAATAAAATGATAAAATTACAATCGATAAATGGTTTCAATTCATATAATAAGAGTAAGTTCTCCTAATGGAAGTATCACATGATTTCAGGTGTAGTTCACTAAATAAAAGAAAGCAACTGGAAAGTAATGTGTTTTGTTAATATTGTAAATAGGAACACATACAAAGACTACTAAGAATTGTTTCCTTTTTTCTTTTCAATACTAATTACATTGATCATTGGTATTATGACATGAATTACTACATAAAGTTAAAGTGTGCTAGCACATGTAAATTTAAAAAGTACATATCAAATATATTTGTTGTTAACTTATTTCTTATTTTAAATTGAAAGATGTTATTCTTTATGTTCATTTACTTAATAATGCAAGATAACGCGGTCCTTGAGTTTTATGAAATGGCCCTGGAAAAGGTTTGGAAAAGTCATGGAATTTGTTTTTGTTAAGTCTGCAGGAACCCTGTTATATTTGCTTAGTCTAAAAGTAGAACTAAGATTATCAAAATCTCCCAAACCATAGTAGAGACTGAGAAAAACTCTGGAAGATTGTATTCAGATTGCCTTGACTTAAAATATTGCACTAAATTTCAGAAAAAAATAGCGGACTTGAATGGCAACTGGTGACTAGTCAGATGTATTGGTTGTTAGAAATAGTTAAAGACGAAGTGTAGCACTAAATTCTGAAATTGCACCTGGCTTTAGCGGAGACTGAAAATAATCCATAGATAATTTTTTAAAATGTTACCAAGACTTAAAGTAGTACTGAAATTATCTAAACTCATACCGACCTTCGCGGAAACTGAAAAATTGTAAATAAAATTTAAACTAAGCGATAATATTACATCTATGGTAATCAGCATTATGGGACCCTACTTTTTTAAAAAGAGCGTCAAATTTTATAGCGTTAATATTAGCATTAACTGACCCTACTTTGTACTATAGAGTCAAGATTTATAGCGTTAAATGGCACACCCTGGGACACTAACGGGAAGTTTGTATGGGAACAATAGGAATGGAACAGATAAGGTAACGTCTCATTCATGGACACATGCAACCGAGAATAATGTTTTTGTGAGTTAAACACAAATTATACAACAACTAAAAAAGCTTTTCAGGCAAGAAAGAATAAGCCTTTTCGAGACAGTGGACTGACCCTCTAAAAGGATTTTATCGCGAATGCATGCTATCCTCACCACCGAAACGAGTAGCAATAAACACCACATATACTATCGCATCAACAAAAGAGAAGAACAAAACACACCCTATACGATTGTATCAACAAAAGGAGCAGCACAAATCCCCAAATTATACCATCTCATCAACGAAAGAGAAGCACAAAACATATCATATACCATCTCATCAACGAACGGAGAAGCACAAAATCCAAAATCTACCATCTCATCAACGAAAGAGAAGCACAAAACACACCCTATACCATTTTATCAACGAAAGGAGCAGCACAAATCCCCAAAATATACCATCTCATCAACGAAAGAAGAAGCACAAAACCCAAAATATACCATCTCATCAACGAAAGAAGAAGCACAAAATACACCCTATACCATCTCATCAACGAAAGAGAAGCACAAAACACACCCTATACAATCTCATCAACGAAAGAAGAAGCACAAAACCCAAAATATACCATCTCATCAACGAAAGAGAAGAACAAAACATACCCTATACCATCTCATCAACGAAGGAAGACGCATAAAACCCAAAATATACCATCTCATCAACGAAAGAGAAGAACAAAACACACCCTATACCATCTCATCAACGAAAGAAGCACAAAATCCAAAATAGACCATCTCATCAACGAAAGAGAAGCATAAAACACACCATATACTATTCACACCAACGAAACGAGTAGCATAAAACAAACAGAAATATACTATTCACATGAACGAAACGAGAAGCATAGAAACAAAAATTACTATCCACCCCAACGAAACGAGAAGCATAAAGCACAAGAATATACAATCTACACCAACTAAACGAGAAGCATAAACACAAAATATAATATCATCATCAACGAAACGAGAAGCATAAAACAAAAATATACTATTCACGCCAACGAAACGAGAAGCATAAAGACAAAAAAAATACCATCCACATCAACGAAAGAGCAAGCATAAAACACACAAATATAATATCCACATCAACGGATAAGAAGAAAAAATACAAATATGCTATCCACACCAACGGATGAGAAGAAAAAACACAAATATACCCTTTACACCAATGAAACGAGCAAGCATAAACCACACCAATATACTATCACACCAACTAAACGAGGAATCATAAATCGCACAATATACTATTTCATCAATGAATGAGCTTGCATAAAACACACTTATATACAATTCACACCAATGAACGCACATGCAAGCACATACTCAAACGTACGAGCGCACACAAACACGAGATTACTTGTTATAGCTGTCGCAAAGAGACTATAAAATCGTTTTACCATGCCAAAACCGTTATCATTGGTGATACAACAGATTCCGTGGAAGGAGATCCATGACCATATTCAAACAGTGGAGGATTACCATTGTCTTTTACGAGAACTGTGTCCATTGAATTGGGGACGAATATTGTGTGTGTCTTAGTGACTTGCTTTCTGGGATTTCGTTTACGGTCCGATGATTTGTGGACACTTTACGAACAGTACGTACCACTTCAAAAACAAAAGTATGAAAGTGATACCTTTAAATGCTCACGAGAAACTCATTCTCCTGAAAGCTTTGCGCTTTCATCTGGATACTTCTCAACCTTTACGGGAAAACAAGATTCGTCAACTTTTAGGTACCGAAGAGGTGTATGAGGATGTGTGTGTAGCTTGTGACTTACACCCTCACTGGACAGATGTACGTGACTGGAAAAGTGTGGGATTTGAAGCTTGGACTAAAGAAGTGGCTAACTATGCCCGACATTTGTAATCCTAAAACATTAAAACTTTCCGTGAAAAAGTCACCTTTAATCCTGTGTTAGTGACAATACCAGAGAAAGAAGTACAGTCTGTCACGGAGGAAAACCATTCTCTTCAGGACAGGACAGTCCTTGACATTCTCGAAAGACCATTCCAGGAGAACCTTTGTGTGACAGTAACAAACAATGTACAAACGTTTTAGAACATTACTCACTGTCCCTAGGACATTACATTTGCATGACAAAAAATGTAGTAAAGTAGAAACTTGTTTATATTCCACGATAGTTGTGTTGATGTGTCTTTTATCCACGTACTTAACCATTTGGCTATTATGTATTCATGTCTTTCGTGTTATTTCATTTAAAGTTTGCAATAAACGTGCCCTGAAAAAGTATAAAAACTCTTGTCTTGTTTGTCTTCGTGTTACAAGAAAGGTGACATTCCTGACACTACTATGGCTACCTCTTCCTCCACTTTCAAAGTCATTGACGAACATTTAGATCGTGCTAGTTGGGAAGCCTTGTATCTTCGACATCCTTTTAACATGCTCATTGCTGGACCTAGCGGTTCAGGCAAAACCGAATTTGTCAAATGTTTGATCGAACATAAACATCATTTGATCGATCGTTCACCTCAACGTATCGTGTCGTGTTACAAAGAGTGGCAATCCGCGTATAGCCTTCTACGAGAAAGTCAAGGTGAATCCATTGTGTTTGTGTAAGACATTCCGGTCGAAGACGACGGTATCGTGTCTGACCCTAGTCAAACCCATTGGGTTATTTTTGATGACATGTTAGGAGAAGACGAAGTAATTAAATTGTGGTTTACACGCAAAGGGCATCATCGTAATGCTAGTGTCATTTACATTACTCAAAATTTGTTTCAACAAAGTAAAGCCCATCGTACCATCAGTCTCAATGCTCATTACGTGGTCTTGTTTAAAAGTCCTAGAGATAAATCGCAAGTGCAAGTCTTAGCCAAACAATTAGGAACACCTTGGCTAACTCATGCGTACGAAGATGCCACTCAAACTCCACACGCCTATTTACTCGTGGATTTGAACCCCACTACCCCCGATTATTTGCGATTTCGTACCCATCTGTTTCACCACTGGTGTCAAGACGGAGGACCTGTCGTGTACTCATCCCCGTCGTCGACTTAACCATGACCAGCAAAGAAAAAGTAGTATAAAAACCTTGGTTACTTGGATTCTGTCTCACACAACGTTAACATGACGTCCCTTCAGTCTCATCTTCCCATTAAGTTGATTCGTACGTTGTATGGCATTAGTCGCGAGAAAAATCCACAAACACGTGCTCGTGTCTTAGAAGCCAGTCTCAAAGAAGTCTTACGATGGTTTACGGTGACAGTACGTCAATTACTGCAAGGCATCATTCAGATTTCACATCAAACCGAATGTTTTTTTGACAGAAACAAAGTAGCCTTGCCGAAACTAGCTGATCCTCGCATTGACACTAAAACCAAAAAGCAAATCATTTTGAAACCTGGAGGTAATGGTTCACTAGGAGGTGTCATCATTCGTTCCCTCCTAAAATAGGATTCCAATGCACCCAAACTTGTCCCCAAGAAACAAGTCACTCCCAAACGTACCCAGAAGAAAAAGATCCGCGATAGCAAAACCAAGTCACCACCTCAGAAAAAGAAAAAGAGCCGCGGTACCAAAATCAAGTCACCACCTCAGAAAACGAAAAAGAAAAGTACACCGAAAACAGTTTCAACCTACAAGAGAGCGTCTACAAAAATGTCTTCTCCAGCAGTAATACCCTCTTCCTCTTTAGCAGCAGTGGCTGCTGATCACAAAGTACCTGCCCCCAAAATCAAAGTCTAAGAGAGAACAAGTGTGTTACAAAGTTTACTGGATTTGTCCAACCAAGAATTAGCTTGATTTAGCCCTTTGCGAACTCCTCCACGACGTGTGTTGCCTGTCATCAAGTTGATACGACGTAAAGACAATCAGTGACGACGCATTCCAGTATAAAAAGATCTGAGATCCATTTTAACATCAGTGTTATTTTGTGCTGCTAATCACCTCAAGATGGCACCACCAAGAAGTGTACACCATCACCATCGTCGTTCTTCTGTGCAAAAAGGAAAAGCAAAACGAAAACGTCAGTCACGTCATCCTAATAAACGCTTAGTTCAGCATCGACGACACCTACAGAAATGACACAGTCGTTCCAAGAAAAAAAGAAGTCACCAAAGAGGAGGTTTCTTCAGTCTTTTTTTTTTTGTTTACAGAAATATTGACAATATGTTGGGAAAGCTTGACCAATTTGTAAAAGAGAGACAACAAAAAATTGATCAGGGACAAAGGCCATATGGATAAGGGCTAACAAGGACGAACTATGAAGTTAAGTGGCTGTCGTGTACCCAAAGATGTATCGTTCTCCTGTTGCTAAAGGAATCAAGACAGTTTCTTTGTGCTAAAAAAGGATAAAAGGCCATGTACCCAAGTGATTGACCTTAGTGTACTTTTTGGTGTCTGCCCTGGAAACAATTCACGAAAAATGTCACCCTCCAAAACCCATTCCTCTTCTACTCCTAAAGGAAAGAAAAGAAAAGGACTACCTCCTCGTTTAGTCAAACATTGGGACAAGTTGTCTGTCCTGTCCAAAGCTCCTTTACCCATACGAAAAAACTCATTCAGACCGCCTCGAACGAGGTCATTGATACCGTGTGCGAATGTTGTCTGAATGTTTTGAAAGGCACGATTCCTTTGTCTGCACATCAGAAAAAATGCTTAGCCAAATATCGACACGTTCTTCGTCAAATGGTCCAAAAGAAAATTCCTATTCGTCGAAAGAGAAAGATGTAGGTACAACGCTGAGGAATTGCTATTTTACCCCTGTTAGCACCCTTGCTGAGAAACATAGCAAAACCCTTGTTGCAAGGAGTAATGGGAACACTTGGAAATATCCTGGGAGGACGAAGATAAAAGGAGAACACTGGAGTCAAAAGATCCCAGACGTGATTCTTGAAATCTAATGGAAGGACGAAAACTGACTTTAGTCCCTTATAAACGATGGATGAAATTCCATCGTTGGCAAGAACAACGGACCCCACAATTACCTCCCAATCCTCATTTGACCTAAATGTCCCAGTTACAACACGAATAGTAATCGTTGATGGATCGTAGCGATTTGTCCGAAACGGAAAAAATTCAATGGTACGGTCAATTGTTGCAACGACTGCAACTCTTTCACCAAAAAGCTTTAGACGAAACAGCTGTACCTTCTTTGAAAGATTTGAAAGCCTTGATGAAACGTCATCAGCACTATCCTCATCGGTTAAAGCAGAAGCAACCACACACATACCTGAAGAAGAAGAAGAGGTACGAGATGTCTTTCAAACACCATCAGCAGCTCCCCTTCCTTGGAAAATTGCAACGTCCTTGTTGACCCCTTCCCCTACACCTCAACGAGAAGAACTTAATGCTTGGGTTAAAAAGATGATGTCCACTCCTTCTTCGACAGAAGAAAAAAAGAAAGAAGGAAAACCAGAAGTGAAACAAGACAAGAAAACCAAAGAAGTTCTCTTACCACCATTACCACCTCCAACACCATTAGCAAAACTACCTTCCACTCGACTCCTTCATCGAACAAGTAAAGCCGTTTCCAAACTACTCTCTCGCTCCATAGCGAAAAGCATCAGCGAAGATTGGATCACTTATTAAAAAACAAATCAAAAGAGAAAAAAGAAAAAATGGAGAAGGTCTTAGCTAGCATTTACTACGATCCATCTCATCCAGCTGGCTACGGAGGTGTTCAAAAATTTATCGTGCTACCAAAAGAAAACTGAAAAGTGTCCGTTTACCTCAAGTGCAACGATGGTTACAAGAACAAGCTACGTACACCTTACACAAACCCATTCGAGGAAAATTTTCAAGAAGTCGCACCCAAGTGGAAGGTATCGATCATCAATGGATTTGGCCGATGTCTCTCATTTGGCCACCTACAATCGTGGCTACTAATATTTGTTTTGTGTCATCGACGTCTTTTCCAAATTTGCTTGGGTCGTGCCTTTGACTTCCAAATCGAGCAGTGAATTAGTGCGAGCCTTGAAACTGGTGTTGAAACAAAGTGGTCGTCACCCTATTCGATGGCAATCCGACAAAGGTACCGAATTTCTAAGCCAAGCTTACCAAAAAGAATTGAAGAAACGTGACATTTATCTTTTTACCACCGAGAATCCCGAAACTAAAGCCAGTATCGTGGAACGTTTTCAACGCACTTTGAAAAAACGCATGTGGAAATATTTTACGCACCAACACACTCTCAAGTACACCGACGTCTTACCACACCTCGTTCAATTGTAAACCAATCTTTCCATCGGAGCATTGGGCGTGCCCCTCAAGACGTGACTCCAGACAACGAAGTGACCGTCTTCGAGCGTCTGTTTGGTACGTCTCCGTCAATCACTGGTTTCAAGAAAGGTAGACAGCCGTAGGAGATTGGGTACGCATTGGCAAAACCAGACGTACTTTCGACAAAGGTTACTTGCCCAACTGGACCACTGAATTGTTTCGTGTCACTGAACGAGTGCGTGGTCGTTATCCTCCCGTCTATAAATTGGAAGACATGAACGGAGAAGTGTTAAAAGAAACGTTTTACTTACTCGAGTTACAACGTGTGACCAAAAAAGAAGACGACGTGTAAGAAATCGAAAGCATTCTCGATCGAAGAACACGAAAGGTGGGAAAACGTAGTGTCAAAGAAGTCAAAGTACATTGGAAAGGATATCCATCAAGTTTTGACTCTTGGATTGACGCTTCTCAAACCATTGACTATAAAAAGAAGTAACCATCATGGTCTTCAACACAGCCTCAGTTCCTACTGTGAACGCTCCTCCCCCAGTTCTTCTCTGCAAGATCTACAAAAGCAACCCTTGTGGGTGTGGTGTGGAGAACGTGTGCCTAAAACGCAAATCGTCTTTTTCTGCCAATCTTTGTGGTGTATTGTGTCATCGGTGCAGCTATTGCCAATCTAAGTTTACAACAAGGAGACAAACAATTGTGGACCATTTTACTAAGCAGCTGCATTGGTTACCTTCGTCCCAATCCGTCCCTAAAATATTCCTCTAACGGAAACAACAATAACAACAACAACGGGAGTCTGGTGTCCAACGTCAGTTCCAACATACATCCTAACCATCCTCTTTTAGACACTCCTCTGACCTCCAGTGACTCCTCGGACACTAGAACTGTGGAATTATGAACAATCAATTTTACTTAACCTTACCCAGTGACAGTTCCATGGAGGTGTTTCCCAAAAATACTTTGTGCTGTTACACGGACAAATTACCTCATATCATTCAATTTGATGAAGAAGCCCATTGGGAAGTGGCTTTGGTAGAAATGATTCACCCTACACAAATCAAAAATATCGTTGAATCTCAAAACACTGTGTCCATAGAAGTTGAAGACGATCATGGATTAAGTCATGGATTAACGTAGTGATAAAGTTGGCTTTCCCAAAACAAAGAATCCTGCCACTAATCGAACCACTTATATGTTGAAAATTCCTTCAGGTTATTTTAGCGGTCAACTTTTGGTGAATATCCTTGCTGACAGGTTCAATGCCATGTTTGAAAAAGCATTGGAGAAAACTAAAAAAAAGTGTCAAGATTGAATACCACAAAATAGCTCGTCGCCTCCTGATGAAATTTTCACATGACAAAGTCTTGGCCATTACATTTTGTCCTGAATTGTATCACATTTTAGGTGGAAACCCCGAAATGATCAAGAATTATCCAACCAAATTGCCACCCATAGGTAACAATTTGGATTTTGCCAATCATTTTCATTTCCCTGTAGTAATGAACCAAGGACTGAATTTGATTTTTGTGTACTCCGATGTAGTGGAGTACAACGTAGTGGGACACACCTCTGTACCGTTACTGCGTGTCACTCCTTTCAAAGTGGATTCTGCCACGGCTGCTGACGAAGAAGGTGGAAACACCTATCACGTTCACCGCGAATTTGTACATCCTCACTATTTACCTGTCAGTAAGTCAACATAAGTATAAAAGGAGATCTGGGACAAAATATTCCATTCACCCAAAGGAATGTCACTGTGAAATTCCATTTTCGAAAAAGAGTACTCTAAAAGACTTCTTGTGTACCAAGGAGTCACTCGACAACGAGGGCATGGTTTAGGGGATATGCTCAAATCGGCCTTTCGTACTGTGGTTCCCGTGTTAAAACCAATGGTGACACGGGGATTGCACGCCCTGAAAGATCCTGCGTTGACACACGGTAAAGAATTTCTCAAAAATGTCATCATTGACAAACAAAACCCCAAAGAAGCTTTCTTACGAGCAGGCAAAAATGTTTTGCTTCAAACAGGCAAAGATATTTGGGGTCAACGAGCAAATTCTATAAATGCCCCGTTTGCTGAGGAGTCAGGCATTTCAGCTTCTCTGAGGTTCCAGCAAGGACAAGGAAGAAAAAGACGACGAAAACACCCTTTTAAAGGACTTCATACTTTTAAAGCTAGAAAGAATAAGAAAAGAAAAAGTGTTCGAGACTTAGACGTTTTTGATTATTAAATTGTAAAAAACAACAGAAAATGATGCACCGAGAATCGTGTGCCTGTTCCAAGTCGGAACTGAATCTGTTTGCCATGCCGCCCACTATGATGACCATGCAAGAATCAAATGGGTCGAATTTCATCCCGTTTCCTCTTTGACGGATTCCGCTCCCATCGAGTTTGAAATCAAAGGACAACCCGAAGATTACATCGATCTTAATAGCAGTTACTTGTATCTGAAAGTCAAAGTGCAAAAATCCGACGATACCAATCCCGAAGCCGATACCGAAGTAGCTCCCGTCAACAATTTCATGCATTCCTTGAAGTAGCTCCCGTCAATTCCTTGTTTAGCGAAGTGGATTTGTACTTGAATAACAAACTGATCAGCAGTAGCATGGATACTTACCCTTACCGAGCGTACCTAGAACATCTCTTGACGTACGGAAAAGAGGCCAAGAACACTTATCTGGATGCTTGCGTGATTTGGAAACCTGACACACCAGAAAAGTTCGACGAACTAGATGAAGACAATAAAGGATTTGTTGCTCGTCAAAAGAAAATCGTGGGAGCCCATAATTTAGAACTGATGGATCGCTTGCATTTGGACATGTGGTTGCAGGAGAAGTGTTTGCTGAACGGAGTAGATATTCGTCTGAGATTGAATCGTAGCAGTACGGCTTTCCACTTGATGGCTGAAGAAAATGTCAACTACAAAACCAAAATTCAAGAAGCCACACTTTACGTGCGTCGCGTAGAAGTGTTACCTAAAGCGGGAAACGACATCAGTGACACCTTGAGCAGAACCACTGCCAAGTATCCGCTACGACTTGTAGAAGTGAAAACATTCACTAATGCTACTGGACTCCGATCCAAGATCGAAGATCATCTATTCCAAGGCTAGTTACCCAAACGTTTAATCGTTGGCATCGTTAGCAATGCAGCCTTCAACGGAGCCAACAATGAAAATCCTTTTGAGTTTAACCATTATAAAGTGTCCAAATTTGAAGTCAGTCGCGATGGCAAGACTCTGTGTACCAGACCCTTTGAACCTAACTTTGACCAGAAGAATTACTTGAGATCGTACTTGTCCCTGTACGAAGCTACCGGTCAACTAGGAACCAACACCAGTCACGGCATTTCGTACGACGATTATGCTGGAGGATACATTTTGTGGGCCTTTGATTTCACTCCAGACCAAGGCAGTGACGAGGGACATTTCCACCCTATAAAATCCGGTCAACTGCGTGTGGAACTTCAGTTTGCAGAACCTCTACCCCACACGGTGAACGTCATCCTGTATGCTGAATTCGATAATACCATAGAAATCAACAGTTTGAGAGAAGTTATTCTAGACTATTAGACACTATGGAGGACACTTATCCTTCTTTGAAAGTGGAAGAATCCATGGAATGGGAGGATACCGTGAAAACCGAATTCAAAGACGAAGACAACGAGAACGAGGTCGTGAAGTCAAGATGGCCAGAACAAGAACAACATTTAGTCTCTTGTTTTGCTAAACACTTGGCAGATAAAATTACGCAATTAGTCAAGAAAGATTGCTATGGATGTCAAAACGTTCATTCCAGTCAAATTCAACACGATAAATGTCTCTTGATGAGTCAGGAAGAAAAATTGGACGAGTATCTGGACGAAGCTTGGAGTCTCATCGCAGAAGAAACCGTGTTGCATGAGTGGTATAAAGGCTTGTGTGATCTTTCCTATCCTCCACTGACTACTTGAGAGATCTTTCACATCAAAACTCTCTTAGCCCAGAGTTGGGAAACCAGGCGAAGAAATGGTTACTTGTCAGAACTTTTCATGCAAAAAGTCAGAATTGAATTGATGACTTATCATCACCTGTGATGAAAAAAAAGGAAAGAAACAAAACAACCAGAAAAATGGATACCTGGTAACTTTATTACCTTTTGAATAACAGTTCGTATACTGTTTCTTGGAATCCTGTGGTGTGTGCTAAAGATGAACTCCCACATCGCAAAACTCAAGACCATCAAACTTGTGTCATCAACACAGACGACAGTCATCTTCCAGTAACTCACTGGGTTGCCGTGTACTTTCCTCAAGTCAATTGTGTGGAGTATTTTGATTCGTATGGATTACCACCTTTGGAAGACGATATCATTGACTTTATGAGAAAAAATGCCCAGACGACACGATTCAATAATGTGAAGTTACAAAGCAACGATTCCATGGTGTGTGGACAATATTGTGTGTATTTTCTTCATCATCGCAGTCTGGGACATTCTTTAGAACATTTAGTCACTTTTTTTGATCGTGACTCTTCTAGAAATGATGAAAATGTAGATCGATGGTTTTGTGGCCGTTATGCTTATCTTTTGTCTTTAGCTAGAAAACGTAGTGTACATCACTGGCCTAAAGATATGAATCAATGGAAATCTCACATGATTTCACAACGTTGTCAACCTTGTCAAAAATAATTTGTATTTTAAATTGAAACGTTGTTTGTTCCTTGTTAATTCTTGTTAGTTGAATAAAAAATGTTGTATTTTGAAGAAAAGCGTGTCTGTTGTTTGTTTAGTTATAAAAAACCCCACAGTTTGAATATATGCTCTTTGACTTTCTCTCTATCCCTCCTCATGATATGAGCTATCCTCACGTTTCAATAACTAAAACCCAGTAGGGATGTTTTCTCTCCTGTCCGCGCTTGTACCATATAAAGCGAACGGGTCTCCAGTCTGATCATTCACTGTTGACTCGTCAACTTACGAAGATGCCTTCCAGACTAGCTAAACTCAACGAAGCTTACGTTCAATTACATTGTGTCAGACTAAACCTGATACCGAAGCCTGAAGAGATAGAGAATGTCAGAATGCTCTCTATAGCCGAAGACCTCATAGAGAATGTCTTTAGAGAGGAAATTGAAAAAGAAAAAGAAGAATGGACTTAGAAATACAGACTTCAAAAGAGGCAAAGAGAAGAGCAGTAACAGCATCAGCAACAACAACAATATCAGCAACAAGGACCATACAAAGGATTTGTGGTCTGTCGAATAGACACCAAAGACTTCTCTTTCTCTTTTCGCAGAAGCAGACCTTATCTTGTAGGAAACCGTGCTGTCAGAGGGGGTTGCAATCTTAGTAAAATTCAGCAAAGATCGCCCTTACTCTTCGTCAATAAAAACAATCAGCCCTTTTCAGGGCTACCCAAGACTTTCGAAAAGATATACTTCTTTCATTTGCCAAAAAGATTTAAACTTTTAGAAGTGTGACTATAAACACTTCAATTTTTAGGGGGTCAGTAAAACAAAATAAAACAAACAAAACCCACCCTTTTTCTCTCTGTCTTGTCAACAACATTCAAAAAATTCTGACTGTGTTCGTAAGTCAAAAATGTTAACGTGAGAACTTCTTTTAAGTCTGCGCGTTTCATATCATGGTAAAAAATTAGCGGATGTTTTCAATCACGTCCGTCCTCCAAGGATATAAACGTAAGCATACGTCAGACTAGCTACAATTGTGGACTCGTCAACATTTTACAAAATGAGTAGTAGTAGACTACAAAAACTCTCGGAACTCCATATGCATGTGGAACATGACAGACGTCTCCTGGACGAACTGACTATGGAGGCTTACAAAGAAGAAGTGAAACTTAAGGAAGAGGAGGATACAAAGAAGATAGAAGAGGAGATAGAGAACCAGCGAGGATCCTGTTACACCCTATGATGAATCTTGTGTATGTGAGGTGCTAGCTGAGGTGAGGACACCAGCAGCAGCAGCAGCAGTTGCACCTCAGAGACCAAGACCTCAGGAAATCAGACCAGTTATTCATCCCCGACTCTGACCCCGAAGACAAGAGGAACAGCAGGTCTTCACTATTCCACAAACGGAGGAGTGGAATAGTGAAGCCACTCAAGCTCCGTTTGCTCTGCAGGTCAGAACAATAAATTGGGAGAATGACTGGAGCCGACGATGTGTGTGCGGTGCTCGTCCTGGAAGATGTCAGCGTTAGCCAGGTGTCATTGAGTTCAATATAAACAGCTCTTTTCAGGGCTAACCAAATTTCTAGAAAAGAAATACTATTCAATTTGCCAATTTGCTAATTTGTGTGAATATAGTGAAGTGTAACTATAAACACTCACTCCAATAAAGATGTGTGTGTGTGTGTTTGCATGCGTGATCGTTGATGAAATGAAATAGGGTGTGTTTTGTTCCTCTCTTTCGTTGATGAGATGGTAGATTTTGTGTTTTGTGCTGCTCATTTCGTTGATGAGATTATATATTTTGGGTTTCATGCTTCTCTTTCGTTGATCACATGGTATAGGCTGTGTTTTTGTAATTCTCTTTCGTTGATGAGATAGTATATGGTGTGTTTTTGTGCTTCTCTTTCGTTGATGAGATGGTCTATTTTAGATTTTGTGCTTCTTCTTTCGTTGATGAGATGGTATAGGGTGTGTTTTGTGCTTCTCTTTCGTTGATGAGATGGTATAGGGTGTATTTTGTGCTTCTTCTTTCGTTGATGAGATGGTCTATTTTGGGTTTTATGCTTCTTCTTTCGTTGATGAGATGGTATAGGGTGTGTTTTGTTCTTCTCTTTCGTTAATGAGATGGTATATTTTGGGTTTCACGCTTTTTCTTTCGTTGATGAGATGGTATAGGATGTGTTTTGTGCTTCTCTTTCGTTGATGAGATGGTATATTTTGGGTTTTGTGCTTCTTCATTCGTTGATGAGATGGTATAGGGTGTGTTTTGTTCTTCTCCTTCGTTGATGAGATGGTATAGGGTGTATTTTGTGCTTCTTCTTTCGTTGTTGAGATGGTATATTTTGGGTTTTGTGCTTCTTCTTTCGTTGATGAGATGGTATATTTTGGGGATTTGTGCTGCTCCTTTCGTTGATAAGATGGTATAGGGTGTGTTTTGTTCTTCTCTTTTGTTGATGAGATGGTAGATTTTGGATTTTGTGCTTCTTCTTTCGTTGATGAGATGGTATATGATATGTTTTGTGCTTCTCTTTCGTTGATGAGATGGTATATTTGGGGGATTTGTGCTGCTCCTTTTGTTGTATAGGGTGTGTTTTGTTCTTCTCTTTCGTTGATGCGATAGTATATGTTGTGCTTTATGCTGCTCGTTTCGTTGATGCGATAGTATATGTTGTATTTAATGCTACTCGTTTCGGTGGTGAGGATAGCATGCATTCGCGATAAAATCCTTTTAGAGGGTCAGTCCACTGTCTCGAAAAGGCTTATTCTTTCTTGCCTGAAAAGCTTTTTTAGTTGTTGTATAATTTGTGTTTAACTCACAAAAACATTATTCTCGGTTGCATTTGTCCATGAATGAGACGTTACCTTATCTCTTCCATTCCTATTGTTCCCATACAAACTTCCCGTTAGTGTCCCAGGGTGTGCCATTTAACGCTATAAATCTTGACTCTATAGTACAAAGTAGGGTCAGTTAATGCTAATATTAACGCTATAAAATTTGACGCTCTATTTAAAAAAGTAGGGTCCCATAATGCTAATTACCATAGATGTAATATTATCGCTTAGTTTAAATTTTATTTACAATTTTTCAGTTTCCGCGAAGGTCGGTATGAGTTTAGATAATTTCAGTAGTACTTTAAGTCTTGGTAACATTTTAAAAAATTATCTATGGATTATTTTCAGTCTCCGCTAAAGCCAGGTGCAATTTCAGAATTTAGTGCTACACTTCGTCTTTAACTATTTCTAACAACCAATACATCTGACTAGTCACCAGTTGCCATTCAAGTCCGCTATGTTTTCTGAAATTTAGTGGAATATTTTAAGTCAAGGCAATCTGAATACAATCTTCCAGAGATTTTCTCAGTCTCTACCATGGTTTGGGAGATTTTGGTAATCTTAGTTCTACTTTGAGACTAAGCAAATATAACAGGGTTCCTGCAGACTTAACAAAAAATATTCCATGACTTTTCCAAACCTTTTCCAGGGCCATTTCATAAAACTCAAGGACCGCGCCATCTTGTATTGTCAAGTAAATGAACATAAAGAATAACATCTTTCAATTTAAAATAAGAAATAAGTTAACAACAAATATATTTAATATGTACTTTTTAAATTTACATGGGCTAGCACACTTTAACTTTATGTAGTAATTCATGTCATAATCCAATGATCATTTTAATTTGTATTGAAAAGAAAAAAGGAATCAATTCTTAGTAGTCTTTGTATGTGTTCCTATTTACAATATTAACAAAACACATTACTTTCCAGTTGCTTTCTTTTATTTAGTGAACTACACTTGAAAATAATGTGAAACTTCCGTTAGGAGAACTTACTCTTATTATATGAATTGAAACCATTTATCGATTGTAATTTTATCATTTTATTTAATCGGTTCTCGGTACTCTAATAAAACTTAAAGTAATCAATTTATTTAACTCCATTGTCACAAATTCAATGACTTTTCCAAAAATTTTCAAGATTTTGACAAATTCCATAACTTTTCAAGGCCCTTGAAATTTATTTTTTAAATTCCAACATTTTTTTCCAGGATTCCATGACCTGCAGGAACCCTGATATAACTTAATCTACTGCGATAAGTTCAGTCTCCGTCATATTCTGGAACAATTTCGTATGTTTAGCGTTACTTTTAGTCACAGTCACTTGAATATTAATGTTCCAGATTTTCTTAATTTCCAATATAGTATTGGACAATGTCGTCATTTTAGTATTAATTTTAGTCTAAACCAATGTAAATTAATGTTCAGGGACATGTTTAGTCTCGGTTAAGTTCTGGGACAATTTCTTTTAGTCACATCCATTTTGGTGTTAGTCTTTTCCTTGATTAAAACTATTTATAGCATCATAATAAATATGCAAATTTATGAACACCATCAACAGATTTCAAGTCTATGTAATACTTTATATATAACTCTAGGTTTCATAGTAATATATGTCGGTCTCTATTTCTCTATTTTATAGGTCCCTCCCTAGAGTCGTAGTGCTAGCTGCGCGTATTTAGGACAACTAGGTCAGCTCCTTGCTACACTGTATATATATATATATATATATATATATATATATATATATATATATATATATATATATGGAAAACGTACCAAAAAGTACTGTGCTCATTAGGTACGAAAGAAATATGCAACCAGCTGATACAATGATGAATGAGGTGGACCATGTAGTAGTAGGTGAAAAAGCTAGTTTCGGCGCAAGACCCCATCTCACCCCCTCTCAACTATCAGAACAAATACAAATAACCCCCTCTCTGTTCTAAAACTTCCACCCCAAACGATTTATACTTAAACAAAAAGCTGGTTCTAGCGCAAATATAATCCGATACATTTACACAAAATACCTAGACTTCGTAACAGATGTCGCGTAAGGTAATTGAATCAATAATCGCGCTCTGAGAGAGTCATATAACATAGGTTGCTTTAATTAATATTTCTATAGAAATCGAGCCAGGTAAATGCCTTAGTCATCACTATTGCGTCATACGGAGATCAAGTGAACGCCCACATGGAAAATAAAACTTCGTATTTGTGAGACTTTTTAACGTTCGAGAATATTCTATTACAGCAATATGTAAGGAGCTCGGATTCTATTTTAATAATTGTGTGATTTGCGCTCAAGCGGACATCTTTCTTCAGGCCAGATCAGGTAAGTATATTTTTTTATACCTCATTACCAATGATCAATGTTTTAACTGTCGATATTAGAAATATTTCAATATCTCGATGATAGAGACTAAACTTTATTTTACCGCTCACACAATGACAACATTTTAACACATCTTTTATTTCAGGTTTGCTAAGAGGATATATTTTTATCGATAAAATATTTTTTGACCGATCAAGTTCAATTGTATGTTTAATATAGTTTTGTTGACTGATCGGATGGTGAAAGTTTAAATTCCGCTAGCAACTTTTGATACAATTGTTTGAGATAATTGAAATATTCGCTGTTATCAGATCTGATGAGCAAAAGTTTTAGCTTGTCATGGTTATCATTAACACATATACCTGATGTTTCACTATTAATTTCAACTGTCAATTGTTTGCCGTCTATCATTAAATATTTGATCTTGATATTGTAGCTATTTGTCACTGTCAAATTTTCAAACATTATTTCTTAGGTTTAGATAAAATGTCAGTCGGAAAAAAATAATGTCATGTACAGATTTTTTATCGTGAGAATACACAAGTGCAAGTGTATTTACCCCATTTTCGCAATAACCTTTATCATCAAAATTGCTCAATACACGTTTGATAATGTCATCTGTTTCGAGTTTATGATGGTTTGTCCGGGTAGCCATTGCTCTTACAAAACTAACACCGCCAACAATCACATGTTTGTAGTCATGAAATGTCATAAACGTTTTAACAAAATCGCGATGCAGACCTTTTGATTTGCTCGTTATTTTATTATTGTCTAACAATACGGCATACATTTTGCTGCGTAATTCGATAAAGTATTCGATAACGCTAGAGTTCATTTCATCTTTAAACTTACCAATAACCTTTTTATTTGTGTCGTCATGAAATTTGCTGTCACGTGGGTAATCCAAAAGATCAAAGAGATGCCGATTATTATATATGTCCTGATAGACGTCCTCATATTTGATTTCATACACGAGCAAATCCGTATCAGTAAATAATAATCTACAAGCCTGCCACTGATTTGTAACAAAATTATAATGAAAATCATACATCAGGCACTTTGATAAATCTAACACTGAAGCTCCAATGTAAATCCGTTTACTTCGTTTTAGATTTTTTTTCTTTTTTGTATCGCGTAAAGATTCTCATTAAAAATTGTCATACTCACAAAATCGTTGTCTGACGCAAGTTTGTTTCTGCGATGGATATCATTCAGTAATTCGATATTTAGGCATTTTCTAATATTTACCATTGTCTTGACAAAAACAGAATTGTTCATCAGTTTAAAGAAGTTATTCTCAGGATCAGTTTTTGATGCAGCTCTTCTTTAAGTGTTTGATGTAATATAACCTCTCATCCACGGCGACTGATTAAAATTTAGTACACGATCAACTTTTCTCAGCACAAGGCCAGCAATGACTGCTTGTTTTGAAACTTTATAAAGCAAAACATAATTTTTCTTATTGGGTAAATTTGGTACTATTTTTTACCATAGAATATTGTCTTGGTGATGCTGACGCTTGTTGTTCTTCAGAAAATAAATTATAATCTATTATCATTGATTTTGCGTAGAAAGGATAATCGTTATGTAATTTGTGTAGCAAAGTTGGGTTATCGAGATCAACTTCAACGAAATACGAAACATCGTCGGGTATCTTTTTTCTGTCTCCGATAGAAATCGATCAGCCGTGATCCAATGAAATCCACCAAAAGGCATTGGTTCTGCAATTTAAACCCCGTACAAGTTATTGCAATCTATATAAACTATATACTTCGAAGGAAACTTATGAATATACTCTTTTAAGTATTTTTGTTTGTTTCAGAATATTTCTTCGTTATCACCCTAATATCGTCTCTGACACCTTTTTCGATAAAATTAAACATATCAACGTCACTCAGTCATTCTAACCTTATCTTACTAAACTTTAGCAGAGCATCCCACGACAACCCGGGAGAAGAATAATATCAGCAAGGATCTAGTCCATATTTAATATAACTCACTTAACGAAAACTTTCAAAACATCTGCTAGTAATAAAACGTCTGTGTTTATGTAAAAATCGTCATATCACCAAACGTCCCGCAATCAAATTCTTTAAAGATATCTTGTGTATACTTGTACTCGTCATCAGTTATATTTTCATTTTTCAGCTGCGAATAAAATTCATCTTTGTCAGGTAAAGATGTTTTATCAAATTTACTCCAGTTGTCGAGATACTCCTACGGAAATACTCCATTTGTGGTCAGTAGAAGGAATGTATCTCCAAAACAGTCTCTTTGGTTATCAAATTTACTACAAACTTTCAATAGCTCATCTAACGATGCTGCCATAAACTACAGGCTGTCAATAAAATGCAACTTACCTAAAGTAACTGACATACTTTTCAAAATTATTTGGAATGCATTTGATGACCTTATCGAGTTTTAGACGAGTTTTAATGTCAGGATCGCCATAAGTGTCTACGATAATTTGGTTATCATATCCTCGAAAGTTGATAAGAATAACTGGAACAACATCTGGAGCATGAAATTTTAAATTACATTGATCATGAGCCGCGGTACTGTCTGGTGAAATGGCAATGGTCATGTACTTTTTTGTTGTCGTCAAAACCTTTTTCACAAATTTAACAAATTTCTGCTTACTCGTGATCGGATTCTTGTTGAGGTGTTAATTTTATCATTGAGTTACTCTTTTCAAACGATTAAATATATGATCAACTTCGTTAAACAACTGTTTGAGAAGCCAGACATCTAGATTGTTACCACGATTTAAGTTGATTGGATTGGATAATCTCGAATCACTACAACAAACTACCTTGTACGCTACTCTGCACGGAACATGATCTTGAGTTTTCCTTGTACTCTATTGGTTAGGATTATTTTCTACGTCCAGCACAGATTGAAGTAAACATTCAAAATCAGGGCATATGACGAAAGGAAGTTTTAGTTTATAATTGTGACGGACAAACTGTAACACACTATCTTTCTTAGATGACATTGCTATTCGTTGCACGTCACTACAGTACTGCAAATGCTTTTGTAATGTTTCATTGTCATTACAACCGTGCAAGCAGCGATAACAGAAGAACGTTCTCTTATTTCGTTTATTATACTGTCAACAAACTAGTCCATTAAAGTTTTGATCCAAACGTAATGATTTCTATAAAACAGTAAATTTATAGTCGGTTGTTTAACTTTTGCTGAAATATATCTCAGATAAACGTTTTCTATCTCATCTAGTCCGAAAACGTTGATCGAAACATTTTTTTGCGTTTCAAACTGTGGTATTTGATTTTCTGCCACTGGAAAGTCAATATCTTTAAAATTTAATCTTAACACGTGACTAATATACATTTCATCATGACCAGCGTCTTTTTCAGCTGGAAATAGCGCAGAAAGAACAACCGATTGGAAACATTTGTTATCGACTTTTTACGTTTATACAACATTTTGTTTGGTAGCAGGGTGACATACGAACTACCGCGTAGTACGTTATATTTTATTGTGTGAAATAAAATTTCCTTGATCATTTCAACCTTTCAAACCGAACCTAATTTGGTAAATTCCTCTATCCTTGTTCCAAATTTCTTGATGTATTTCATCAGCTAGGGACAAAATATCACTCCCAAGCAAAATATGTCTTGATTTTGCGTTAATTTAAGGATCTGCAATTTCCTTGTTAGTCGATTCTTCCGTCACAAGAAGCTTTGAAAATATAACATGATATTACACTAATAGTCTTATACCTTTGTGTTTTTCAAGCGCACGTTTTACAGTTGTCTGTTGCAGGTTGTTATCGAATCCGGTAAAAGCAGTCGATACTTTTTTAGGTTCTCCATAAGGCTCTTCTTGGCTATATCACTCAATTTCAACATTGCTATACTATAGTGTAATATCTAATTGATTGTTCGATCGATAAGTCACCGCTTGCCGGGTTGAAAAATCAATTAAAGTTATAAAATCCTTATAGTATGACACAAAATATGACAAGCGCATAGGAGCAAGAATATTATTACGTTCACCCAAAGTATAAACTATACGCTGGAAAGGCACTAGATTTGGTGACACGTGTCCCGTACAAACATCCGATGGGTGAAACAACACCAGGGGTTACAAGATTAGCGTAAAGGGGGATAATACCGAGAGGATTTCAATGCTTAGAAATATCATGTGAATGGTGCGGTCACTGCTGATAATATCGAAAATTTCTCTTTACAAAATGAGTTTGAGCCGCATCGGTTTTTGATTAATACGAAACTAACGATCGTGGTATTATTAGAAACAGAAAAACTAAAAAAGTTCTTGGTAACAATAATACTAGGGGTTACCTCATAATAAAAGTTAGAGGAACATTGACAGATTTTGTTAATTATCGATCGCATCGTTTTGTTTACGAGACGTTTAACTGATCTATACTCGAAGGTTTGGTTATTAATCACTTTAATAATACACAAACTGATAATCGATTGGAAAATCTAGAACAAGTTACCCAGCAGGTAGCGGTATTAATTCTAATTTTAGATGCCAAGTAAAACCCGTTGTTTCGATAAATCTGAAGACGGTCGAGGAGATCAAATTTAAATAGATTACAGCTGCGGCAAAATGTTTTGATATAAATTCTAGGGCAGTAAAATGTGCTGCCGACGGATTAAAAAGATCAGCTTTTTCAAACAGATATAATGCCTGGATTGTTTTTAGATATGATGACTAAATATATCTGACAGTTCCGTTTTAGCCAAACAATGATGAGCAAACACTATAATATCATCTCGATCAAAATTTAGCGTCTTTACTGCGCTTTTATTGATTTTATTTTTACTGCTGCTGTTAATATTATTTTATGAGAATCACCTTGCATAACAATAACGTCAACAAAATATGCACTGTAACTTCGTCTAGTTCGTTGTAATTTAATATATTAACGTTTTGCTGATATTTTACCTCGTTGGTCATCTTATAACAACAAATTAGATAAAATTATATTATATGAATCTGATGAAACGACTTGCTGAACTATACGCAGTGGATACCACTGCAAGAGATTTCATCTCTAGAGATATTACCAACAACACAATCGCAGATAGTATTACAATCTCTGTAGATATGATAGACAAATCTGCTGGTTATAGAGAAGATGATATTTTGTACAACAACGAATCTGACGATGATGAAATAGTCACCGTCGTTGATAGATTAAATTACAGGTGACCAACCACTGGACCATATAATGTCAAGTATCAGATTGCTAAACAAATAATGAAATTTAATTTTACTGTCGCCGAACAATAAATATTTTGGCAGCTAATCAAACCTTTTTTAAACATCAAAATTTCAGGTCGACAGATAAATATCAAATTTGATGTCATATTTGTCAAAATTGTTAATCTGATGAAGATTTCTGACGATCGCTGAGAATATCTAATATCTTTATGGGAACAAGTAAAATGTAAATCTAAAAACATTATTTCGTAACTTGTTTGGTTGGGATCCAACTGTTACATTTATGGCTATACCACGCCACTTGACTAAAATTTAATTACCTTTTTTCCTAATCACTTTTTCAATCACGAAAATATCTTACTAATTATTTTGTAGTTCTTCTTCATAAAAACTGCTTATGATAGGTTCCCCTGCCAGATGTTTTAACGCGTACGTCACAGGTATTGTTAAAAGTACTTTATTAACCACAAACACTTCTTCACTCCAGTTCGGAGTAAATCCTTTTTCAAATACCTTTTTCGACATAAAAATCCGAACTTTATCACCGACTTTAAATTTATGTATGGGGTACATGGTTTCGTTTACTAATGTCGGATGTTTAATAGCATCATTAGGTGGCATGTTCCTTTCACGCGATGAAAGGGTTGGATGTGTCGTGTTATTGTACTTGTCCACGATTGCAAAATGATTATCGACGTACCTGTAGGTGTTTTTATCTGTCAAATGTTTGTGCATTTTTTCGTTTAGCGTGCTATTACATCTTTCAACTACAACGCTTTTACCTTCGGTCCCTGTAACGTATTTTTGGATATTATTTTGTTCTGAAAATTGCTCAAAATTTTTATTAAAAAACTCGGCTCCGTGTTTAGTCCAGATTTTATTTGTGTTTCTTTCTTTACTCGTTATTAATTATTTTAGCGCATCAGTGGTCAAAGTTCCTGTCTAATCCGAAACAGGTACACTAAAAGCATATTTGCTAGAAACGTCTAGGACATTAAACAGATATTTTTGTTCTCCTTAAACTGAGCTAGATTGGACACATCCACCGAATTTATTGCTCAGATGTCATCTACATCATTTACGACAACTTTACGTCTCGTACACTTTTGCTTAGGTCTGTATAGTTCAGACGCAACATCATCGTATGATTCTTTACCAAGCCCGAGTTTACATTTTGCTCCAACCATTCCCTGAACAAATCTTCTATCAAACCGTTCTCTCATGTTTGTTGGCTCCATATAACGTAATTCGTCTAACACTACTTTATCACAATCTGCTTTCGAGTTTTCATGATCGCGATAGCAGATATCATGACGCATCGCTATCGCATCCACCTGATTAAAAGGTTATTGTCCTGGCAGTTGATTATCGTTCTCGTCCAGTTGTTTATCAAGAGGATTATAAGGTCCAATATACCTATGATCTGGCAAAGTCCAAACGCCTTTTAGATTTGGCAATTTACCAATAATTTTATGAATGTCGATTCCACTGCCAATGATCTCACGGTGATTGCACGATTTACAGTACGTGACGATTTATCCTGTTCGATGAAAAGATCTTTGTCACAATCACAGTTGCATTTCATTTTATTTTATTGTGTTTTATAAGATTAATCATCAATCAATATAATTCTGTCTGGACACATTCCAGTTCCATATTTCAAAAACATACTTTTCTTTGTACAACAAATAACGCAAACAGGTTTTAGCATCATTGTATTATATTTTGTTTTTGTTTCTGTCGTCTCATCCTTATTCTCTGTTTTTGTTTTATATTTGAGACAACATGTTGACATTATCATATTCCTTGATTATAATAAGGAGTTTAGATAAAATTAATTCAATCTCATCGTTTGCGTGAGAACGCAGCTCATCAAATTGTAAAATAAACATTAAAAAGTTGTTACTCCCAGGCATTTGTCTGAAAAAAACATGATACAATATATAATAACCACAAGCAGATGTTACTATCGGCTGTAGTTGATTAGACACAATTTTTTTTAAAATGTTTTAAAAATATATTTTTTATGCGATCGCCCGGAGGACGTCAGAACGAATCAAAATAACTGTTATTGTGGACAGCAACTCAGTGGGTGCTGGAGCCATCTCTGAAGTTTTCAATATTACAACTCACGAACCACCTGGTACGCCATCAAGTTGGTCTTTGGAAAATACTCCTCGAAATACAACAACGCCCTTCAATGATGTCAAAATTGCTAAATAACGTCTCGTCCCTGGTAGAGTCATTCCACGTCCGATTCCTAATAAATTTGAGAGGATTAGCTTTAATCACGCTAGCAGTGGAGCGAAAGGAATAATTCCTCCTTGTTTTGTTCGTTAGCGTTTTGTTGTTTGCTTTTTTCGATGATTTGGTTTTCTCGACGGCTTTGTCCTTGGCATTTATTTTAAACTGTTACATAAAACTAACGAAAGATTTGCTTGATTTTACGACCTGTGACTGCTTTTTTCTTTGCGTCAGAGACTGCCACTGACGCAGCCTCAAGTCCAAGTGTGCCGACTACTGGTAAAACTTTGCTAGCTATCACAGAAAGTGCTGGTCCAAAAAATCCACCTTGTCTTGACATTGCCGTTACCTGGGAAACAGATAATTTCAGTACAAAATGTTTGTTGAGATCGAGTTTATTGATTTATTGTTGCGTTAGCATGACTTTCACCGCAGTTTTATTTGAAGTATCAGCGACGCCTGTCGCCGGAGAGATCAACAAATAAACAGAGTTATGTATTTTGTTTTCATGATATTATATCAAGGTTGTTAGATTAAACTTGTACCGTCATTATTCCTTTGGTCGAATCAATTGTCAGGAATCTATCACTAACCAATAACGCGTATACGTTATACCATTCAGCTGGCACTGTGCTCAATGTCCATGTGACCTCGATATCTGCAGCCGATCCAAAAACTCGTTCCGAATGCTCTGATATATCAAAGTAAACGATAGGATAAAGTTATCGAAACTCTTCTATTGATATTTTTGAGATCCACTGTCCGCTTCCTGATATTTTTGTCTTGCTTCCATAAGATACAGATATGGCCGAGAGATTTTTTTGTTTCATCGTCAGCAAAATTGCATTTGATAGCACGTTCGTGATATTGTCTGGAATTTATTCTATCAGATATTCGTCTGACACCTGGGTTATCGAATACGGAGTTGTTCATTTCCTGATTGTTACGACGTTCCTGTCGTTGAAATGCCACGAACAAGTGTCGCGGTTGTTGTTCGCTGGGCGAGGTCTTTAAATGCCATGTGTAATCAGTCGCGTTGGGAATGGCTGTTTGATAAATCCTGTTCTGTTGGAAGTGTATCTTTTTGTAAAGGTGGCTAGCAAAGATTCGAGCTCCTTCGTTTTAGCTATCGAAGAGACTACCCGAGGCATCCACAGTGCTAATCTTGTGATAGGAAACTGACCATCAGCTCCTCCATCAGCACGTATTTTACAATCGCTTTAATCTGCTCGATCTAAAATAAGTATATATTTTATTCCTCGAAATACTTTGTTATAATCATGGCAAAATCCAAAGATTGTGCTTAACGGCGAGATTCTGCGGCAAATGATTTTTGTTTAGCAAATCCCTCGTTATATCTTCTGTTTCGTGTAATAATAACACCGTTTATTAAATTTAACATCTCAACATCATCTGCGGCTGCACCTGGTGGAGTTATACCAAGATTAACACAAGCGGTAATGAGTGAAGCTCTTGTAGTGTCTGCGTTAGTGCCTTCAGCGGGTGTGGCTATACCACATTTTACAGCATTTGCTCTAAGAACATTTGTTACATTTACAGCATCTGGGGAGGCATCAGCTCCGTGTGCAAAAGCACCACTTGAAATAAACTCACCTGAGGTAGTTGTCCCAAACGAGGTATCTTTAAACCACATCATATTTGTGGCCACTGATCTAGAATAATCATCGCTAAACGAAATGGTGTTAAATATTATACTCGCTATGGGTAAGTGCATCGAAATATCTTCTACAGTTTGATTGGCTAGTTGGTATCTTGCACTTTTAAATAAGCTCCAACAGTTATTGACGAGAGCAATTTATATGCCAGTTGAAATATTACCACCTACTGGAGTTAGTATTCGGCCAAGCTCTTCTAACATTGCCCTATGTGGTAGAAGAAACAATTCCTCGTCCCTTGTGCTAAAAGTTCTAATTCCAGTTTTATCAGGTTCGTTTGAGTTTTCGTCCAAATACTTGATGTACTCTAATTCTGTTACAGCTCTTCAGTATCAATTTCTTCGGCGAGATCGAGATAACTTTTAGATGCCATTTACTTTAAAAATCGCTACACAAAATTAAAAGGCAGCATGGGTCATCGGTTTAGTTTTCTTTACAAGTTTTCTTACTTTTTCTTCGCCATGCTGTGAAAAAAAAATTTAGTAGCTATCATAGCTGTATTATTTTTCTTATTGTGGCGCAATATCTTATATTACTCGTTTTATTTCCGATGTGGAAGGCCTCTAATCTTATCAGCAATCTTTTGCCCTATTGCAGTGCCTGCTGAAGAAGCTGCTACCGTCGCAAAAGCTTTATCTGCGTCGAGTACAATGGGCACTACTTTACGCGCAATTCCTGGTATATTTTCTGCAATTGTTGTAAATATGTTTCCAAAACATCCACCTACGAATTTTCTCCTGCAAGTTTTTCTTCGCCTCTTCTATAAAATTATATTCACAAAATTGCGTGCAGGTGTAAATAATACGTGACTATTTCGTTGTTCAAATCTATCTTTCGACCCGACTGGTCTGTGAGTTGCGTTGTGATGCTTTTGATTTGATTTTCGAGATTAATCGAATAATAGATAACCTGACGTGGATTAATCTGCATAATCGATCCTGGTGGAACTTCTGGCGAGAAATTGTAAATCATTTGTCCTCTGCTGCCCTTGACTAGGATCCAGATGCAATAGTGCAATTTACAAAACTCATATTTACTCATGTTATATCTACTGGCAGAACACCCTCATATGTATTAGCTTGTTCATTAGGATTGAAATAATATGCCTTACGCTCAAATCCTCTCAGTGATGCTATCAGTGACGCAATAATTCTTGCTGATGAAAAGTCAACCGACATATTTTTTATTGTTATAGTAACTGGTAGTATGTTATAACTTTATACTAGCTCAAACTTATCAGCTATACAACCAGATTTTGTTATGAGATCTTTTATCACTTTATTTAGGTCAGTAATGTTATAAGAACCTTGTAGAATTTTAAATGTTCTCCACTGCGTGTCTCTTATTGAAATAATTGCAAACTCGTCATTTACTTCAGTCTTTACATGAGCCATAGCATCTCAGCCAGTACAAGAAATTAATCCAATCTCAAACTGTTTTGCAGGATCAAGTTCTATTGGCGGATTATAATGCACAGACAAGTTTGCGCTGCTGCCTGTTGTCTGCGATGAATTGAGCAATAATGTTTTTGACATTATATCACTATTTTAGATAAGATCGCGGTGTAAACTTTCATACTCGGACGATGTTATTATTCCGCGCGATCGTAGATGATCTAATATATCAATAATTTCGTCATCGATATCTACACTTTTGTTACCAGCTTCTTTGGAAGATGTCAACAGCATTAGCCGATCGACTATTTCTGCGTTTGATATAAACACATTAACTCCAGATTCAGTGGTTTCCTCTGGTAATGTTTTATTTCTTTCATTTTAATATCTGTCAAACAGTCTTTCAAAATTCCTACCTCTACCATAACCTCCTGGTTTATGTCGATATTGAATTGGTGTTTTTAATAAAACCTCACAAATAATTCCTTCTTTAATATGATTCATTACTACTGGAATACCTATTTTATCTTCTAATTTTATTATTATTTCATCAGCAAATTGACCATCTTTTATAATTCTTTCTAATGTTTTTATCAAATTATCAGTTTTCTTTTGACCAAGTTCGAATTTTGTCAATATCAGTGATAATGTTTTTTAGTAAATTCATATTACTCAACATCTTTTTTTAACATAGCTTGTTTCTTAAAAAATATTATCTGTTTCTCAATTGGAATTTCTGATGTAATAGCTTCAGTCATTATTTTTGTTTCTCCGCCAGTTCTTCAGTTTTCTCTGACAGTTTGTCTATCATCCTTTTCAACTCGTTTGGATTAACCGTCGTCTTGTTATTGTATCTTAAAATGCTAGAAGATTGTTTATTAGCCTGTCAAACTCAGCTTGCCGTGCAGCAGGATCAGCAATGTTTCTTACACATTCGTTTACAATTTTTACAGTTTCTTCTTTCGAGCTTTCTCCAAGTAAACCTAATAAACCTTTCTCTTTCATTTTTGTTAGTTCTTCTGGAGACAATGTTGATATTTCTGGTTGCTTGCCAGTCATTGCCTCAGTAACAGGTTTAAAAAGTTTGGTGGTTTCTTCTTTTGTCTGCACTTGTCCACGTCGAGTTTCTTCCACTTTGTTCTTAAAAGCCGCTCAAGTTTCGAGAATTCTTTTAGAAATTCGCTTTTCTTTTGATGCATGTCTATTATTTTTATACGCTTTACAAAATTAGATAAGACAAACATTTCAATACAAAAACGAAACATTTTATCTGGATCACGCGCTAGCTTGTCAAATAAAAAGAAATTGTATCTGTCTTTGGTTGCATGATCATATAATTCAATAAACTTGTCTTTTGTGACATCACCGCACTGTTCGTTTGCAATATTTCTCACATTAACATTGTCCCGTCCGGGAAAAATATGAAGAACCGGTATTTCGCCTAATAAATCTATCAATATTATAAAAACCTTGAGCGAGGTAAACAGAATTACATCTTTTATTACGTGATAATGGCAAATAAGATCTAATCTTGTTCATCTCCTCGCTGTTTAGCGGAATATCATCGAAGGCCATTATTTTATGCTCGGACGAATGAAGTTCGTTCACTGGAATAAGTTCTTCTGGTTGTTTTATCAAAAATATATCCTCGCCAGCGTCATGTTCGTTACGAAGTTAATCGTTGTACTCGTTTAGTAATTAGTATTTGTCCTGTTGGGGGTTGATGGTATAAATATATACCTTATCATAGTTGAAGTTATCGTTGAGCAAAAGATTTAATAACAGATTTGTTTTACATGATACGGTTCGCCCAACAATAAGATAATGACAGTCTGGACGTTCATTGTTATGTATATGCTTCACCAATCGCTCAGTTTCAAAATTTATCATCTTCGCCATCGTATAATTTTATGTTATATTAAACCAACAATTTTGTGTAGGACGATAGGTATAATGAGCTACGATAAAAAGTTTGGAACAGTATTGATCTACTGGTCAGACAAAGCACAGCAAGTTGACTTATCAAGATACGCAACTCTTGATCTGCTCAGAAATGAAATCAATAACTTATAAAATATCACAAGTGTGGATCCAAATGAAGTCTTTGTTTTCCATGATAGAAGAAAGCAGCCTTTACACCTATTACTCATGTAGAGTGGGTTCAATTCCATGGACTATCAACAAATCAAAGGATCATCTTTAACTTGAACTAGATCACAGATTCAGCAATCGTTGTTGCATGCCAAAACTTGGTACGTATGATCTTTGCAATAAAACGTGCTTCAAACTGTGACAATTTCCGATAGCATTATGACTAATGACACGCTTTAGATAATGGATGACTTTTCCCTGAGCAAACATTTAAGCTTCATTTCCGCCTAAAAGTTTTTCAAAAAAACTGCTTTGAAATCATTCATTCTGTTCTGATGGCAGTAAACATGTTTTTTATTTTAAAAAGCAATGAACAGTATTATGATTTCAAATGCATTAACCTATTGACA
Source organism: Potamilus streckersoni (assembly GCA_016746295.1). NCBI lineage: Eukaryota > Metazoa > Mollusca > Bivalvia > Unionida > Unionidae > Potamilus > Potamilus streckersoni. Next base: position 1,283,335 of record JAEAOA010001155.1, read on the forward strand.
TGCTCGATATGGAAGCTTATAAGTGTATCCCTTCTGTATTCAATGTGTTTCCAAGTGATTTAAAGTATGTGTAGCAATTATTCAAGACTAAAATTCTGTATTTTAAGGTCTTTTAAACTTTCTCCATCACGTGTTGCTTATTTGGAAACATACGGTGGACCTTAACCAAATATTTATATCACTTTGATTGTAAACCTAGCGATGCAAAAGACCGTGTCCCGGTGGATTTTTTTATCATTACGAACAGAAATTAAGTTTTCCTGTGGCAAAACTATGAGAAGATTGATACAATTAAAAGAGCTATGTGAGAATGATTGAACCTTTCTTTCATTGGTGTATTTGTACCCTGTATATTTATGTCGCTTTTGTATGTGTGTGTGCGCGCGTGTGTGTGTGTGTGCGCGTGTGTGTGTGTGTGAGAGAGAGAGAGATCTGGATTTGAAACGTAACTTTAACAATATTTCAGTCATATCACTATGATGCTCACATTGTGTCAGTTTATAGTGACGTCTAGCAATGGGACATCGCTGTCCTAACATTCCTAACATAACCTCTTAATGCTCGAAGCTTAAGGAAGTAGCTGTTAGTACCATTTGCATACGTCTTTGGTATGAATCGGTCAAGGTTCGAACCTGCGACCTCCCGCATATGAAGCAGACGCTCTAACAACTAGGCCACCTGAACGTTGTTAGCTGTTATGTAAAATGTTGAATTGAAATTATGCTGAAGTGTATATTCTAGGTTTGGAATTTAATTTGAACTTTTTCCAGTATAAGGTACATAAAACTAAAAAAAAATAGAATTGCCTCTGGTGTTATATATCAGTTATAATGACCCAATATCTATATTAAATGGCACTTCAACAGCACATGTCAATGTTTGTCTCTTTTACAATTTTAATTCATTTCCGAGACCTTAATAACTATATCAATTAATTTATTTTCATAAGAAAATGCGTGCTACTGAATGTTTTCATGAGACAAGTTAATAGTCCGTCCCATTACATGATGCCATCTACAGTTTATAGTTTCCAAGTTATGAACAAAAGATTGGTATACAAAAGAAACCTGTGAAACGTGTATACCATGAGAAAATAAAAAAACGTCAAATATTACACACACAGACAGACAGACAGACACACACAGATATATATATATATATATATATATATATATATATATATATATATATATATATATATATATATATATATATATATATACAGACAGACACACACACACACATATATATATATATATATATCTATATATATATATATATATATATATATATATATATATATATATATATATATATATATATATATATATATATATATATATATATATATTCATCCTTCGAATTTTCAATGGATTTATTGTTTAAGTTTTGATACCCATATATATATATATATATATATCTATATATATATATATATATATATATATATATATATATATATATATATATATATATATATATATATATATATATATATATATATATATATATATATATATATATATATATATTCAAACTAGTACGTTTTATAGTTTTCATTATCTCGGTGATTTGTGCAAAGGATCGGCATATAAAACTTAATGAACGTATTACTTTCTACCTTATACAAAAATTGAAAAGTTATTGGGAATCCTTTTCATAAACTACTTACACCAGTTTGTCAATAACACAACTCTTTAATTTGCAAACCGTTTGTCTATGAAGGCTTAAATATAAATCCTTCTAATAATAATTGTGAAACTGAACCACCAACCCACCGACTCTGTCTCGTAGACCGTGCATCATACTTCGATTGATTACCGTCTAGTTACCGACAAGCTTATCAGTGAAGCCACTGCTGAACCGTCACGCCCTAAATAGCGAATCGTAGTCGACCTAACAGTATCCTGAACAAATCTTAATAAAGTGCTTTTGCAAACACGTGATCAGTTTCATTCTACTCGGAATTAGTTATCAAGGTGGCGTCTGTGTAAGTGTTGGTAATTAATCCACACGTCAGTCTCACTCATGTGAGACACAAAAATATAAGAAACAAAAAGTGTTTTTCACGTTAGTCACATTTGTTTTGTCAGTATTGCCAAACTTCAATATAGAAAAAATGTGGGTGTAGGGAGACAAAGTGGTACCAAGATAAATTAATTAAATTAATTTCCTCGGAGCCGATGCCAGAATCCTTATTTCACAATATACAGCGAATATGCACGGCCTATACTAAACAGCTTGTATTGCAACGAAAGTTGTCTAAAAGGGGGAAAAAACACACATTTCATTTAATTTTATTGAGCAGGGGTATATCTCACTGAGATTTATCTGATAATTCAGACATCCCATCCATTCTCTTTTAATGATAACTTTATCAAAGGACCTAGCCAACAACCACAAATTCCATTCTATTTTGATGATAACTTTATCAAAGGACCTAGCCAAAAATGTATCGAGCAATGTTCATAAAACAAAATGGAGAAATGACATTCATATATATATATATATATATATATATATATATATATATATATATATATATATATATATATATATATATATATAATAATTAGCTTAAGCAACATGTGCCGGTAGATCTGTGTCTGTATAGTATCTTGTGAGTAATCAGTAGGGCAAGCATCATACCTCCTGATCTTGCACGCGCATTATCTTATGACACATTTTGCTTTTGCGTAAGACGATTTTTGTCGCTTGCTGTTTGACCGAATCTATAAACAAGTACATACGGTAGACTGCAATATCTAATTTATTGTTAGTTTCTTGGATGGCAAAACGAGAGTACCATAAAAAAACAAAGTAGTGTTCTTATGGAATATGAAATGCATAACATAAATAATTGCAGATATTGTAGACGCAATTTGAAAAGAATTATGTGTTGGCGATATATCTAGCTAAAACAAACATATCAGAAAGAAAAGGCCGGAAATAAGACTCATTTTCTCTTTTCTAATGCATTATTTCATCTTCCTGGCTTGTTTTGCTCATCTGTGCTGTCGGGTTTTATCAGGACAAAGAATCATGTTACCTTAAACATTGTACTGGCTGAATAAGCTGAATACTGCGAGGTAGGGTGCTTGTACTTGCGGATCCAGGTATATGATTGCTGTGAGATATGATGTGTGTACCGGAGAATTCAGGTATAAGATTACTGCGTGATATGGTGCGCATACAGGGGTATCCAGGCATATGATTACTCTGAGGTAGGATGCGTGTACTGTCGGATCCAGGTATATGATTACTGTGAGGTTCGGTAAGTGCATAGGCGGGTTGCTGTATATGATTACTGTGAGGTAGGGTTAGTGTACAGACGGTATATGATTACTGCGAGTTAGTGTGCGTGTACTGGCGGATCCAGGTATATAATCACTGTGAGCCTGGGTGCGTGTACTGGCGAATCCATATATATGATTACTGTGAGATATGATGTGTGTACTGGAGAATTCAGGCATAAGATTACTGCTAAAGAGGGTGCGTATACAGGCGGATCCAGGCATATGATTACTGTGAGATAGAGTGTGTACTGTCGGATCCAGGTTTTATGATTACTGTGAGGCAGAGTAAATGTACAGGTGGGTTGCGGTATATGATTACTGGGTGGTAGAGTGTGTGTACTGACAGGTCGATGTAGTTCAGTACTATGAAGACTACTTGGGTAAATGTTTTAGACACCTGTCATAAACAAGTCGAAGTGACAATACTGAAAGTAGGATAACGTAATGGAATGTACTTAATGCTTTTAAAATGTTGAAGTGATTTTTGTTTTCCATTACAAGACCTTTAAATCTTTAGTTGTTGATAAATGCACGGGCTTTATCGGAATGTTGTTTCGAAATTTAAGTTCTGAATGAATTAGTTGTCCTTTTAAAGCTTTCACGATATATTATATTTTAATGATAAATTCCTCTCACGGAAAGCTGTACGAGAATTTCAAGAGCAATCTAGTCATAAGGAAAGATATTTTGATGCAGATAGTGGGAATATATATGTTCAGTTTTGACTTAGACCAAAATATGTATTGCCCTAGTTGAATGTATCCAGGAATGAGGAATATGTTGGAATATATTTAGTAAATATCCACGGTTCATGGTTACTTAGGTAGTTGCTTTAGTTTGCAATCTGTCGCTGTATATCACGCCCTTCTGTTCCCAGTAATAAATGAGCGTTATTATACAGTAACTCTGGCAGCCAGTTAAACAGGTAATGACGAGATCGATTTTGACATAATCATTATATATATATATATATATATATATATATATATATATATATATATATATATATATATATATATATATATATATATATATATATATATATTTATTTCTTTCTTATGTTGCCATCATGAACCACAGGAACCAAGAACTAGGGTGAATACAGGATAAATCTTAATGGTTTGGTCGGTAGGCAATGAAGTTATCGAAATCGATATCCTCTGTATATTCATATAGCTTCTGTCATTATTAGGAGCTAAAAGAAATATTACAGTCACTCACCATGCATGGCAACAACTTCAAACTGCTGCAAAATTAATTAAGTATTACTGGTGAAGGTAATATATCCAAGCTCTTTAAAATATAGGGTCAACGTTTGTAATATAAACCAAATTGTCTAAGAAAGTTCCAGACGTTTTACTGCTGATACTTTACGTTTAAGTTCCTTGAGTTCAGATTAACAAAAACGAAAAACTCTATACGTTAATGCAGCTTGTTGGAACTACCTTTAATATAAAATTAAAAGCATCTTCTCTGTCATTTTTGATCTCAGTTCATGTCGTTACAGTTACATTACGCAGACAAACTGGCGTAGCTAGAGACAAGGTTTCAAACTGCATTAAATCAATACTGCTATTATTCTTATAACGAAACTACGGAGGGAAGCCATGACAAATATTATTCCATTTTGTCTACCTTTTGACTCATGTGTCTCCCATCTTCTGTTCCATGAGGCTCGATAAGTGTACCTAATTAAGACTGAAGACTGTAAATCATGCCGTTTTTATGTTACGTGTTACGTTTGCAAAAACGAAGTGAATGAGACTGCGCATCATAGAAATACATATAAATGCTACGTGCTAATCTATGGTTTAATGTTGAGGCAAAACAATTTATTAGTCGATTATTCTTTGGAATATAATCAAACTGAATTTCACACAGTTTATAAACTTAGGCAAGTTTTAAAAACAATTATAAAAGTTGAATTTTGGGAAATATGTCTAAAATGCCTTGTAGTAACTTTTGCAAACGCATATATTAAGGACTTGTGTGGGACATCTGGACGTATTTTGCCAAATATGGTGTGCTTTTTCTGTTTTAATTTTCTTCACCATTCTTTCTTTCTTTCTGTAATGCTGATTCTGTCTGTCGATCTCTCAAAATGCTAGTCTCCAGACCTACTGTCGCCCAATCCTGTAATGCTTGTGTTCGTGTGTGTTAGCTTTCGCTTACACACATATGGTTTGTACAAATTTTAATAAACAAAGAAATGTCAACCACTGACGTAAACCATTTAATTTCACCACGTAAATATATGTCATCGTGCTCCAATTTTGAAAAAAAATTATCTTCATGAGGCACCAAACACATTTCTTTCTTCGTTGCTTTTGTTGGTTCTGTCATTCTATCAGATTATCGCCGTTTCTTCTCTGTCAGTCGCTTAGACTCATTCCGTAATGCAAATTGTACTTGTTATCAGACAATCATATATTTAATATCGCTATAACAAACTTCTATCAACATATTTTGTAAAGTATTCTGTGACACAGATCGTCATTGTCGTTTGGTGTCGGGTTTCTCCTTCGAACATTGTCATAGTGTCATCTACATTACAAACTTTGACTAGGTTTTACTCACTTATGTCGTCTTCTAATTTATTAGAACTAACTCTTCAGCTTCTGTGTGTGTGTGTGTGTTTGTGTGTGTGTGTGTGTGTGTGTGTGTGTGTAAGAGAGAGAGAGAGAGAGATGGGGGAGGGAGGGAGAGGAAGAGAGACAGAGACAGAGAGACAGAGAGACAGATGGAGAGAGGAGACGGTATGAGCTTGCCTCTTATTGTCTTCTAGATTTTCACTGGAATCATTTCATCCTGATTGCAAACATTTCGCTTGACTAGATTTCTCAAGCAGCAGGTCACTATATAAGATTGCTGTCATAGAGGTTTTTAGCGTATTCATTCAGTTCTCAAACAGTCAAGAAGATAGACGACTCAACACTGATCGACCTGCTGGTCAAAGATTTTGCTACAAAAGCATAATTATCAGGCGAAAGTATCAACAAAACTTTCCCTTCTGGTCTATGATTTTGATGAGATTCATAGAAAAGTGTACAAGACTTGATGAAGTTTGCTATATCTGTAAGGTATATGGGCATTTGTCTCCTACGTGTTGGCTTCGTCCAATAAAGATTGACAAAAGACAAAGTACCTGCTAACGTTGTCAGGAGAAATGACACCAGACTTCAAGAGTGCCCTAACAAAAAGAAAAGAAACAAGAGGAGAAAGTGGAGAGGGATTCAGAGAAAGAAAGTGCTGAATATGAAGAACTTGTGCCAGTGAAGAAATTGAAATGACAAGTGGACTATTTGAACCAAGGTGTTGGCCTATAGTCTCAAACAGGAACTGCGTAAGTGTATATTGTTTGTGTATTGCCAATGCACGAATGTATGCACTTTCACTTCTCTCTCTCTCTCTCTCTCTCTCTCTCTCTCTCTCTCTCTCTCTCTCTCTCTCTCTCTCTCTCTCTCTCTCTCTCTCTCTCTCTCTCTCTCTCTCTCTCTCTCTCTGGATCACGTTTTAGTTGGAAGTGAAATGGAAGGATTTTTTCCTTTACGTACGCACTTCTTAAGGCATGCAAGTGAAATAAAATTTGAAACTCTGTTAATATTTATAAATATTACAGATATATATTCAAAAACACATACACTGGCGCCATAGAACGATAGAGTGTCTGTTTTGTTCCTTTAACAAAAGGTTTATCCCTTAACAAAAAGTGTTTTTTGTGATTCTCTGCCCTCATACGTTTTGTGCGTTTGTGTGCACTTGTACGTTTGAACGTATATGTGTGTCTTATATTAATAGAAAAGACCCTGTCACTACACTATGTGGTTAGTGTATAATGTGTGTTTTTCTCCTTCCCTTTTGTGTTAAAATTAGTTATTGTGTCTTTTCTTAATCTTCTGTGTTGATATTAGATATGGAGTGTTATATTCCCTTCTCGTCTGCGTGGATAATTGACACTGTGCTTTTTCATAATAGATATTTGGTTTTTTAACCGTCCCCCTTCTTTGTGGATAGTATGTGTAGTGTGTTTAATTTCTCATCAGTTTGTGTGGATCGTATATAGGGTGTTTTTTTTTCTTCTTATCTTTTTGTGTGGAAAGTATATTGAGTGTGGGTTTTTTTTCTTCTCTTCCTTCGTTGGGGAGGATATTAAGGAGGTATGTCTTTTATGATTGCTTATTCGTTGGTTTGGATATTATTTGGGTGTGTTATTTTCTATTCGTTGGCGAGGATACAGTGTAATATGTGTTTTATGCTTGCTCGTTCGTTGGTGTGGATAGTATATGGGTGTGTGGTTTCTCACTTCCTTCGTTGGTGAGGATAGTATATAATATGTGTTTCATTTTTGCTGTTCGAGGTCGTGGATAGAATATGTGTGTGATTTAAGCTTATTCGTACATTGGTGTGGATAATATATGGATGTTTTTGTTTTCTTTAACCAAGTGTGAGGATAGTATATGGGTGTGTTTTATGCTTTCTAGTTCGTTGGTTTGGATAGTATATCGGTGTTTGTTTTATGCTTGCTCGTTTTTTGTGTGGATTGTATATGTGTGTGGGTTCTTCTCTTCCTTCTTTGGTGAGGATAGTATATTTCAGTGTTTTATGCTTTCTCGTTTGATGGTGTGGATTGTATATGGGTGTGTGATTTTTCTCTTAATTCGTTGGTGAGGATAGGATATGGGAGTGTGATTTTTCTTCTTTTCCCGATTGTGAGGATAGTATATGAGTATATATTTTATGCATTCTCGTTCATTGGTGTGGATAGTATAAAGTCGTGTTTTTTTATGCATGCTTGTTCGTTGCCGTGGATTGTTCTAGCTTCTCTTCCTTCCTTGGTGATGATTGTCTATATTGTTTGTTTTTGTTCTTCTCACCCCTTTGTGTGGACATTATATTTGTGTGTGTTTCTTATTATGTTCCTTTGTTTGTGAGTATAGTACATAATATGTGTTCTTTCTTCTCATCCCGTTGTGTGAATAGTATATTTTTGTGTTTTATGCTTGCTTATTCAGTGGTGTGGGTAGAATATGAGTGTGTTTTTTTTCTCTTCCTTCGTTGGTGAAGATAGTATATTAGGTGTTTTATGCTTTCTCGTTCTTCAGTGTGTATAGTTATATTTGTGTATTTCATTTCTGCTCTTTCGCTAGTGTGGATAATATATTTGTGTTTGTTTGTTTTTTCTCCATCTTTTGTTGGTGTGGATAGTGCATGAGTGCGTTTTATGCTTGTCTATCTTATGCTTGTTCGTTTAATGGTGTGGAGAGTATATAGGTATGTGTTTTTGTTTCTCTTCCTTCTTTGGGGAGGATAATATATAATAGGTGTTTTATATTTGCTCGTTCGTTAATGTAGTATATGGTGTGTGTTTCATGATATCTTGTTCGTTGGTGTTTATAGTAAATAGGTATGTGTGTTATTCTTTCCCTCTACTTGGAGTGGATAGCATATTTTTGTGGGTTTTGTTTCATTTCCATCGTTGATGAGGATATAATAAAATCTGTTTTTACTTCTCACCCATTTGTGCGGATGGTATATTTATGTTTTTAATGTTTGTTCGTTCAATTATGTAGATAGCATATGAGTGTGTGATTTTCTCTTCCTTCGTTGCTGATGATTTTATATAATAGATGTTTTATGCTTGCTCGTTTGTTTTTCTGAATAATATATTTGCGTATTTTATGCCTGCTCTTTCGATAGTGTGGTTAGAATATTTGTGTGTGGGTTTTTTTTCTTATCCTCCTTCGTTGGTGTTCAAAGTATATGAGTGTTTATATGCTTGCTCATTCGTTGGTGTACATAGTATATGTGTGTGGTTTTTCTTCTCATCCATTTATATTGATAGTAAAAAATATGTTGTGTTTTACGCATTCTAATCCATTTGTGTGGAAAGTAATATATGGTTTGTTTTTTCTTCATATCTGTTTATGTGGATAGTATATAACGTGTGTTTTTATTCTCATCCGTTTGTGTGGATAGTACATATTATATATTTTTATACTCATCCGTTTATGTGGATAGTATATCATACATGTTGTGACGGTAAGAGAGGTTTATCTTCAAGTTCATGCTTGCTTTATATAAAAGCATATATTTCGTGTTATTTTCCCTATTATACACAGAAGAAAATAGGAGAAGTAAATTGGAAGTATTAAATAAATTAAGACTCACTTGGTTGTAGCCTACGTGGTCTATAGGTCTGAAAAAGAATGGAAGTACTCAAGCAGCATAGACTTGGTGACCAGACTCAAAGTAGCCAGCTATCAGTTGCAAATGATAATACTGGATGCAGCATATGAGTTGAGAGCCTTCATCTATCCGAAACTATCACATAATAAGATCCTTGAAGGAGCTTTGTTATCTTGCTATAAAAGTGAGATCTTTTTTGGAAGGTTTCTTAGATTTAATTAAGTGGCCTTTTGTGAAAAGAAAAGACTTTGACAATTTAAAGAAAGGAGAAGACCTAATGATAAAGGTAATGGAAAAAGAGGATAAGAAAATTAGAGACCTGAACAAAAGAGAGAAAGGAAAAAGAAAACTAAAAACATAAAAACGACTTTGACAAAACTCAATTAGAACAATATGTAAATGCAGCAAACATTAAGAGAGATGGGACATCCAGACTGGATACCAGAAGAAGAAAAGAAAACGAACAAGAAAGGAATCATTGGAAAAGTGAAAAGCTGGTAGGAAAATTGGAGAAAATAGAAGCAAACAAAATTAAAGGTCCATTTCTTATGCCTCGAAAAGGTCTTAATTTTCCTTTTGGTGCGGAGAGCTAGCACGGATAATCAAAAACAGCGGATAAACCAAAGTGCATATATACAATCCAGATATAGTGGCATAAAATTAAGTTAGTTAATTTTTTCGACGTAATATCCTACTTATGTTTAAGTTTTGTGATGCAGGCCAATGTTAATCTTCACTAATATCGTAATGTCGTAATACGAAAGTAAATAATTAAATTTAATACAGTTATATTGAACATTAAAATAAAGAAAGATGAATAAATGAGCAAACAAAAACAACGAATGTTTAGGAAAGGTAGACTTTAATTGATTTTTGTTTTAATGACAGCTTCTTTCTTCTTTATGGTTGCTCTCAATCTGTGTAATACCAATTTCTCTGAGAGCAGAGAATCATTTTGTTGCTCCAGATACTCTAGCAAACCCTCAGTCCATTGAAGAGCAGATGAATTGTTTATCCTTGTTTCAGGAATAAATTCCATATCTTCGTCGTCACTCTCATCAGAATCTCTTGTCTGCCCTTGTGCACTTTTAATGATTTCACTGTCGGACAAAACCTCACACCCTAGATCGTCACAATCAACATTAAACCATTCTAAAATATTTCCAATATCAACTTCCCTACCACCCTCTGTACTCTGTAAAATGGCGGCTAACTCAGAAGTCGAAATCACTTCTTCATCGAAACTATTGCAGTCGACAGTTTCAACTTCAGGAAATATTTTTTTCCATGATTTACTAATTATGGTTGGCTTTATCGAATCCCAGGCATGTTCAACTTCGTAGATAGCATCCAGCAATGATACTGGTTTTGAGAAAGTTTTTAAATCATTGCCTTCTTCTACTAACTTCTGCAGAAGTCGTCCTCTATATAGCCTCTTCATAGCAGAAATAACCCCTTGATCCATTGGCTGGATTAGCGGAGTTACATTAGGTGACAAAAAATATGTTATTATTTTACCGTCAGCAGACTGCAAAACCGCTTCATTTGGATGGCTTGGGGAATTGTCTAATAAAAGAATGGCTTTCTCTGGCAAACCCTTCGATCTCAAATGCTCGCGAACTTGTACAAAGTTTTCATGGAACCATGTTTTAAAAATTGTGTTATCCATCCAGGCTTTCTTCTGATTAAAATATGTCACAGACATATTGGTTTTTTTTCAGTTCCCTTGAAACAACGCGGCTTTTTCGCTTTTCCGATTACAACTAGTTTCACTTTATGAGAACCAGTAGCATTTGCGCAACATAAAGCAGTGATTGTTTCTTTGCTGGACTTTCTGATTTATGTGCTAGTGTTTTTATGCTAAGACATTTCCAATTTATGCCAGTTTCATCATCATTATAAATTTGTTCAGGAGTCACCTGTTTCGCTTCTATGAACTTTTGAAAATCATTTTGGAACTCATTTGCAACTGTTTCATTGCTGCTTAATTTTTCCCCATGTATAGAAATCTCATGTATTCCATGCCGCTGTTTGAATCGCGTCAGCCATCCCGAGGATGCATTGAAACCACCTTCCATTCCTAATGCATCAAAGTATAGTTTTGCCTGTTTTGCACAGATAATTCCTGAAACAGGAATGTTTTGTGCTCTTTGTTGGTTAAACCATTGCAACATCGCTTTATCAAGCTCATCATAAGTTGACAAATTCGTTGTTTTTCTGCTTGATAAGCCACTTGATGAATCAGAATTACTGGCGTAGTAAATCAATTTATTTTTATTTTTCGGAGATCGCGAACTGTTGTTTCACCTATACCAAATCTAAGTTTTTGGTAGATTGGTAGACCCGTCTTGCTCAAGTTTCTTAATTATGTCGAGTTTTTGGTTAATTGATAAAACTACGCGCTTCCATTTCCGCTCCATTATCCTCTTTCCAACACAAAAACTTAATTACAGTATTTTTGGACACAACTGAAGTTGCCTACTGTACTGATAACAACTAAAGAATCGCACTGTTCTTTTAACAGAACTCCTTCCCCCACTACCAAAAAGAAGGCGTTTAACACCCGCAATTTCCTAGGGACAGGAAATAAAACCCTATTATAAAATTATATAACAACTCTCGCCGGGAACGAGTCAGTTGTAAGCCCGAGTCGTCGTTAAACAGGTCGGTCGACTTCCTGTATAAAATTTTCGATTTTGAAATCGTAGCATAACTCGCCATCTTTTTAAGATATGGAGTAAAAAAAATTCTTTAAAAATACATTACCGCGGTTAAGCCGCAAAGCGGTTAAACCGCACGCGGATAATCGAGTTTACTGTATATATATATATATATATATATATATATATATATATATATATATATATATATATATATATATATATATATATATATATATATATATATATATATATATATATATATATATGTGTGTGTGTGTGTGTGTGAGTTTGTGTGTGCGTATGTGTGATCTATGTATTTCTCTTTGTCACTATTGTATTTGTTTGTCCCTACTTATATATATATATATATATATATATATATCTATATATATATATATATATATATATATATATATATATATATATATATATATATATATATACATGTATGTGTGTGCGCGTGCGTATGTAATATATGTGTTTATGTCTTTGTCACTCTCTGTTGTATTTGTCTCTACCTAGAGTGATTGTACGTATTTAGGTCAGCCTGTTGCTCCAGTGTTGCCAGTGTCCAGTACGGTGACATCATTACACCTGTACTATTCCTCTTTTACCTATGTAAAATTCCATTATGCCCCATATTATCCCAGGGTGATCGATTTTTATCGGAAAACTCAGTGCTGATTTTCCTTCTTTGGTCACCTATGCCCTATGGTATCCAACTATAGTGGTCGTACCCGCTACCGTATACTAGCATACTTATAACATAGACTCTGCACACTTTTTGTAGTAGGTTTAATTCGCTTGGTGTTGATCCAGTCCCTATTACTTAGACAGGATATCACTGAGGCGGCCTTTTCAAAGAAAAAGTTTGGTTCTACGCCAATAGAGATGCTGTTCTTGCTAGTAGACTCAAGGTAAGTGAACTTACTGACAACCTCAAGTTCATAGTTATTGATGTTACTGAGAGGAGGCTCCTCAACCTCATAACCCATCAATACCTTCAGTACAAAGCTGATGATAAGCATTAAATCCTGACAAGCTTGAGAAACACGGTCGATAAAGGTTTTGCTGATTATCGTCTATGTGGCTTGTAAGTAAAATGTGTCTCAGATGAGAATTTTGTGGATCTAGGTTTAGGTCGTAAATCTTGCAAAGTTGAACAGTTTCCTATCTGACATTACGTGAAAGGCAGATCCCTCGATTATTGAACCAATGGCGTGTTCAACTAGACAGAGAATATGACCCCGAATAGTGTAGGGACAAGATGACATCCTTGCTTAACTCCAATACATATCTAAACGGTCGCTGCAGCTGAGCCATTACGTTTAACTCCGTTATTCATGTTTTCATGGAAGGACTTAATAATGCTGAGGAGATCTGAGGGGCATTAGATCTTTTCTTGCAGCTTAACAATCGTCTTTTACTGATACGGTCAAAGGCCATTGTTAGGCTAATGAAGGTTACATATACGGCCTACGTTGTTACATGCTCGTTCAATGCAGTTACCTGAGTGAGGCAAGCATGTCGACGTTGGACTATCTGCTCTATAACTTCACAATGTGCCAAAGTTCCATTGTCAAGGATATGAAGTCTTTTCGTGAAGATTCGATCACACATTTTTCCCTATGTTGTTTAGCAAGCAGATGCCGCAATAGTGTTTGCACCCCTGACACAACTTGAATCTGGTGATATCTGGATGCTATGACATAGCTGCTGCCATGATCACTGGCCCTAGGGTAAACATCACCGGGGTCTCGCGCTATTTTCTTGTTAAATTTGCTTTCTAAAATTAAAAAGTATTGTTAGGCCCAGACCCCCTTAATGGCTTCAGCCAGGGCACCGTGGATATATCCCTTGTCCCTCCCCTTCTTTTTGACCCTACTGCTGCCAATAGTCACAAACACAAATAGTAATGACATCTAATTCAACAAATGAAAACGCTCTTTAAAATAACTTTTCTTTTATCTGCTTTACCATAATCTCTAAGTTTGAATAATTACTTCACAATTCTGGCACGCAAATCAAAACTGTTGTCATCCAAATGATATTGAGTACACATGATTATCATATAAATGACGTATATAATACTTACCTTTTTCTATCAAGGATGCGATCATTTACGTTAGTAAATAAGCTATTGTGCAGGTGTGTAGGTCAATGGAAGCAATAAAGAAAAAAAAAACTACTGTTAAAAATTCCTTCATTTAATTGAATCTTACCGTCGGAATATCAATCTGCCATTTGTTGCAGCTTTATTCCTGGCCTTGCAAAGGCCTTGACAAAGTATTATGATGTGCAGTCTACGCAATGATTGGATATATATTTTCACTTGCTGTCAGTTTTAATACATAGCATTTCAAACGCATACAAAGCAATAAATAATTGTTTTAAAAAAACAAATGTGTTACTGCATGCAATTCCAAAATGTTCATCTTGTCGAATGTACATTGCGAATCACCAGAAAATTACACTGTTGTTGGGGTAGCTGATTCTTTATATAAATGAAGTTATTTTTTAGCGCGCTATACATCGTTAATCACAGCAAGGAGCCCAATATAAACACAGCAAGATCCTACGCGTTTATAATGGTCCTATTCATCAGGTTTGGTTTGATTATAAATCAGAAGATTCAGGTAATAAATTCTTTCCAAAATAGAGCTCGCTGACATTTCTCTGGCGTTTATTCAGTACACAAATTAGTCTATAAATATTTGAACCCGGCCTGCGCATTACTTTTATGATCTGCTGTAGGTAATGATTGCCATTTCCATTAATTTCTGGAAGCAGGTCGCACAGCAAACCATTGCCACATTCTAAAGAAATATTTATAAATGATATCATTGAATGTTTTACTAGAATAGACGGTGCTTAAATATTTAAATATTTAAAAAGGAATATTTGGCAATTATAACTGTCCTGGTGAAATATCTGTTTGGGCTTAGATGTATACTGGATGAATAATAATCGCGGTGGAAAATAAATAACATTTACAATACCACACAGATTTCAGCCTAATTAGAATATAATTTTAGCGAGAATTAAATTACTTAATCTCCTCCTCTGCTTTATCTAGAATGAACAACGGTCATTATAGCTTGTTTTCTTAGAAGCGTGACACAAAATATTCATAAATATTATTACTAATAACAAAGTCAGTTTTCTGTACGATTCCTAACAACAAGGATGTGCTTATCGTCAGGGTTCTAGTGGAAAATAAGCTATGTTTGTTCAGTCTTCTTCTATATAATTTTCTGGAGATTGTATTCTATTTTTTTAGTAACAAAATTGTATTTCAATGCAGTGCCGACCTGGCTATATAAGCGAACTAAGCAGACGCATAGGGCACCGGACTTAAGGAGCGCAAAATATAACGGAAGTGATTATATTCAGCGGCGGGATGGGACTCAGGCAAAGTCAATATTTGTCCAAGACACCGAAACCTTTGAGCCGGTTTACACAACTCTAAAATATTGTTTGGTACATGATTTTCATTTCTCCTTAAATTGAGGAGATACTTTTAATGCGGAACTCAGTAATATTTCTCTAGAAACATGTCGTGGTTCATATCAACGTAATTTATTTAAACGGTTCAAGGTCTGCTTCCATACTCTGGAAACACTATAGCTGTACTTAAATATTGATCGTATTTTCCATCGATTAACTTTACAGCAGTATGTGAAAACAACATATATAATTAAAACTTGTTTTGGATACATTAAACATTTAAGCAGCATCTAGAACAGTAATAAGTACACAAACAAATAATGTGAAGTATTTGTGTAGGACTCGTGTATAATTTTCATGGATATAAATGTGATGATCACGATTTTTAACGTAGCTTTAACAATTTTTCAGTCATATCGTTACGATGTCTGCAGTGTGGCAGTTTATAGTGACGTCTAGCACTGAGGCGTCATGCTGCAGACATGTAACATGATGTCCAACCCAGTCACATTATCCTGACACCAGGCCGACCAGTCATATCACTAACCTTTCAATGATGAGCGTAAAGTGAGTTAGCTGTTAGTACCATTTTTGTAAGTCTTTGGTATGACTCGACCAGGAATCGAACCCAAGACCACCAGCATCCAAAGCGGACACTCTAACCACTAGGCCATCGGAGCGGTTCATGGATATAAATGCATACTGCCTCTAGACCACCGTTTGATAAATAGTATGAAATATCAAATTTCAATGCATTCCTACATACAATGGTCGTTTATACCTGGAATTCTGATTTCACAATAATATCATCTCTTGCTGGTCATGACAAAATTATTAACAGAGTCAAAAAACATCTAAAATATGTTCTGTAATTTAGATAGCGAAATTTTAAGCGCTTATATCGATTAATTACTTTTCTCTCTGTCGCAAATATCTAGATCTTTGGGATTTTATTTACGATTAAAGCTGATAGTTCAGGTAAGTGTCACTCAGTCTCTCAACCTTAAAATCAAACTCTTTATATAATTATCATGTGTGTGCATACCACGAATGATGGTATCAAGGCTGCCATGATGAGTTTTAAAGGTGCAGAGGAAAGAGACTATTGAAGTCATTGGAGTATTGTACAATTTTGTCACAATTGTTGAAAATAGAAAAGAGTCGATCTCACTCCGTCCCAAGATATCTGTCTTTTGGACTCTGTGTTAAATTCATGCACTAAGGACCATAACGAATCAAAACACATAAAATTTAATGCACACTGCTATAAGTTGCACGTATAATTTCCTGTTTTTTAATGAAATTAAAATGCAATACTTCATCCCATCTGTAGCACACTAACAATCTTTTTCGATCCTACCTTTCACCCTTTGTAATTTTCAAATATTAAAATTCATTCCATCATCGTGATTATAAATAACTCCTTGAGATCTTCAGGTAACTGCTGAACAGACACCTAAATCATTTATTACTGAATAGCCATCAGTTTGGCTTCCTTTACTTAATTCCTAAAGCTCCCGGATGCTTTCTGAGGGATTAACTGACATTATCGTTTGCATAACAGTGCAACCAGTTATCACTTTCTGTTATTCCTAGTTTCGAGAAACAATGTTTTCAGCAAAAGGCAGTCATACATGGCGGCCAGTATAAATGGTGGAAGAAGAACCCGGGACAATCCATGCAAAATCCACCGACCCACGAGAAACTACTGGCAAGCTTTCTTAAGTACCCACGTTGGCCAAGCCCGAGACTCCAGCCTACGCAGACAGAGGTGAGATGGCAGTGATCAGTAACAGTGAGCTCTTTAAACCACTGGGTCAATCGGAACCTCGGAATTTGAAAGAGTAATTAAAAATAATGAAGCTTATTTACATTGCGACTATTATTTCCTTTCCATTATGATTTTGTATGAACGCGTCGGTTTGATTTTCTATTTTTGGGTCGAAAGGTCTTTTCATGAACTTTTTGACCATATTTATCAAGGACCAATTTTCGTTTTCATAACATTGCTGCCTTTAGGTACATCATTAAATGTAATTTTTCTCCAATTATAAAGATTTGGGGCTTTATTTCCTACATACAGTTTAACAAGCCTTGCGAAGTCAACCTGAACTAAAAGATATACCTTATAAATAGTGTTTACAGTGTTTTACGTACCGGCTCGTTGAAAGTAACACAAAGAAAGAGTGACTACAACAAGCTTTGCAAATTTTGAATATAATAATTTATTTCCCTAGAAAACATGGAGAAAATGTAAATATGTGAAACAGGACTTGAGATTTATGAAGATCAAAAAAGTTATTCCAAAGGTTTGAAAACACACAAGTCCTGTGAATACACAGGTCTAAATTTATACAGTTTAAATCTCATTTCCGTTCCAATATGGCGAATGATGACTTCATACGAAGGTTGACACAAAATGTCCAGAACTTTCACTGTGAATCACAATTTATATTGTTCTGTTACAATTTACAAATAATTTCAGCAAATGTCTTTGTGAAAAGCCATTAGTTTTCTTCTACAGGGAAAATTAGCATTTAGAAAATAGATGAAGTACAGCTACCACCACTAACAATACACATGTTGTTCTTAATACATACGAACGAACAACTCTTTCCAGCATAGAAATATATTTTAAGGTATTAGACACTGCATAATCTGTTATGATGGAACTCACAACTTATGACCACAACTACGATTGACAAATTCTTACAGGTAACTGAGAATTTAAAGCATGCTAATGCGTCACCCCATGTACAATGATGAGGAAATTATGAAGATTTCGAAATCTTGCTACACAACAGTATAGATTGTCAACAAGTATTATTAGTAATGACGTGGTCACAGCCAATCATTTACATAGCTTTTACTGACTGTTTACTTGCAACGGCAAAACTTTCATGCGAAAATCATACTTAGACGAGTTACGTTTAGGTTTTAAGCAAGCAATATGTTTCTAACAAAACATCAGACCCATGCAAACATGATCATCATCATAATAGTAACTATATTTAATGATAAATATTGAAATAAAATAAAAATATAAATAAAATAGAAAAGGTAAAATCTTAGCACACGTGTAATTTAACTACAGGGTCGTGACAAGTGTTTACGTATACTTTCTCGATATATAAAATTTCATCACATTTGTCAGAAGTGAATTGATTGAAAAACAGTTTATTTTTTATTTTCAGGTGTTTTGCAACAGAAGCGAATCGTAAGTTTTGTAAGGCTGGTAGTTTTCTATTATTACGTCATATTCCATACTCAAGGACAGGTAACGATTTTATTTCTAAATGCTGAGCCTCTCTTATATGAATTTGCTTTCGTCAGGAAAGCTTTTCTTTATTACATTATTTTTCTCAGAAAGCATTAAAAACTTTCGGCGACTCTTAAAAGTTACTGCTCCAAAGCGATGGCAATGATATCTTACTAAACCTAGGAATTACATCAATAGTATTAACTGTGACTTGGATTTAAAGATCTAAACATTTTTATCTTAATGTACCGTACACGAGTTTGTAGCATATTCAAGTGGTAGGAGGTGTATCTTGATCTCGTTAAAGTTTCCTGACCAGTTAACATTAAGGTATGACCTGGATGTCCTAATTAGCGATAGGTCATAAATACCAATTTTCCCTAAGTTTATATAATAATAAAACAGTTGTATAACTGCACTGTAGTAGTGTTGCTAGAGTAAAGTCTTCAGAATGGAACGATGTTTGTATGAATGCCTGTCAGTCTCACCCCTGTATCTTTCTTCCCATAATTCAATATATCCTAAAATCTGTATCTTGTTTTGCTTATTTTCAAGGTAATGCAATATTGTCGATTTCTTTTTTTTGGGGTTAGGGGAGAGACCGGTTGGGGTGGGGGTTGAAGGTAAAAGGTGTGCATTTGGGTTTGACCTATGCTTTCACTTTCCAAACATTTTTGATTCGTGTCGTGTTAAACTATTGTGTACCTTCTAGTGACATCGAATGTCTGATCAACATGGAATGTAATTCACATCAATGGGCTAATCCGGGTGGTGCGATAACGTTTATCGAGCGCGAAGGATTCGTACATGCGTGTAAGAAATATGAATTTTATATCCATCATAAAGCAGACCGGTACGAATCACGATATTGAATTTCTATCGGTGAAAATGCTAGATGTGAGATACGCAAACACCCAAACACACGCACACACAATGACACACACCTCCTTATTAATTCCGGTATCTTCTACACTTTTACTGGGTGTTTTTGGCGTTATAGATTCAATATTAGTAGCGATATACAGTTGAACTGCGGTTTAACAAATCCATCCTTTGTTAGACACCTTATTTAAGTACACCTTCTAGATGGCGGTGCAACATTGCTGAACAGACACTACCAGTCTGCGACTGCTGTCAATTCCTTTCATCGGCCAGATCTAACTTGAAACTCTTTGTGCTGCCTTGTACAGTGTCTACACTTATGCTTTCCATATTCATCCTGTTATTACTAGTACACTCGGCATTTTCCATGTTGTTTATGCGGGAAACCTCACCCCCCAATTTTATTTTTATTGGAAAGAACCAAAGTTTCAAGCCTTTTCCTCACGACCTCTAAATCAACTCCACGCTCTTTTCCTACTTCATTATATATGCTTCTTCATTTCGTTCTTCCTATGAAACCGTAAATTCCACCATGATAACCTGACTGGATGAGTATTTTCTATGAAACTTCAAGGAAAGTGATATTTTCCTATGTCTACTATCTCCCGTGCCATTGCTTCTTAGAGTATTCCAGTTTTGTTTATTGTTGCTGGTTTCTTTTGTCTCTCTTTAACAAATTAACTGAATACGGGACCAGATATTCCTGAGTTGGACTTCTTCATCCTCACTCCTAAACATCTGACATGTCTCTCAATGTCTTTTAAATTTACCATCTCTATCGCCCTTGAGGAAAATAAGTTTAATTATAATTGAATATCCAAATAGAATAAGGTGCACATTTTTAGAAGAGATATATATATAGCTTTTAAAGTATATAATTTAGCAACAAAACACAATTCCCAGAACTAGATTTCATACATATTCAGTTTAAAAATTCGCTTGGTTCTTATATACTGTCTACTGATAATACAGACATGTGAGATAGTAAGATATTAAAGGAGACTTTGTCTGTGCAAATGCAAATATTGCCGATGTGAATTCATCCGACGCAATCGAGATGATAAAGTATTGGTCTAAAATAAAATATACATTTAGTGATCGCTTGAAGCAAATTTTCATTGAGGCAAAATGTAAAAGTACAACTCTAATAAACAACATGCGCTGGTTAAGTTCCAGGTCAAATGGGCATATATATGTTTAAAAAGAATAACTAATATTTTCATCTGCAATTGAAATTGTTAAAAAAGCAAACCCGAATGTAACAAAACCATACATTGTACACTCCCTCAAACAATTTTATGAAACCTAAAAGTAAGTGAATCTATATATATATATATATATATATATATATATATATATATATATATATATATATATATATATATATATATATATATATATATACACATACATATAAACAAAACATTGAATTATAAGATACGGGAGAGACAAAGACATGCAATCAAACAAACGTGTTCTTGTTTTGGGTTTAACGCCATTTGTCAGCACACGGTAGGCTATATATGGCGGCAAGTATAAATGACGAACCTAGAAATAATCACCGACAGAAGGGAAGCTTCTTGCTAGCTTTCTCAGATACCGACATTGGCCGCGTCGGTGAACCCACTCGGTCAAAGGTAAGATGGCTTTGATTGGTAAAGGCAAACACTTTAGACAACTTGCCAATCTGATAAATCTTAGATTGAAAAAATAATAACATAGATTTATTGCAAAGACGCGGCAACAATAACTATGTTTTTGAACGGTCCGACTCTTTCTTTAATATGTACTCAAAATTAATACCAGAACATCCTGCATTTTCTATGCAATTCACCTAACTTTTTAAAGTCAGTGGAGAAAGAAACTTCATTTAGGTCAAGACACTCGTCCCACATCTTGGGTGTCTCGCACACGTGAAAATACATTGTCTTCTTTGGTTACAGATGATGATACATTCCTATACAGAACACCAGATACGAAATGTGACATAACGTGTAAATGGTCAGTAGTTTTGTTGCTGACTACACACAGTCAGATATTATTTTTACTGAAACCAGAAAGTACGTGTCTAGTAATTAACATTACACTCTTCGTTTACTATGAGATTCTTCTGATTTAAATTCTGGTGTTGCAAAATATAATGCCAAACGACGACCATACGATTGGTCACGCGATTGCTTTTTACAGATGGGAAAAGAACAGTCTCAGGTAAACATTTCCATTAAAACTCAGCATAATTTGTTTCCATATTATAAAAGAGTTATATGCCCTTTGATGTTTTACTGAAAATTAACCGTATGGACTTTAACATAATGTAATTATGTTTATTTGACTGACGTTTGCTAATTTTACTTCTGGCCAAACTTGAAATTTCTGCATCTGGTGAAAATGAAGGATCTTGCTTAATAATAAGGTCCATAATTTAATCATTTTAATCTGCTGACATATTTATTTCCGGAAATAAAGCACATTGCAAGATATGATATTGAAGTCATATGTTGGTCTCGATTATTTATTAGGCATGGATCACCGACATTAAATTTTTAAGACCAGATATGACCAAATTCTTTTTGAACAGACAGACTTAATGCTAATTTCAGTTTATTTCAAAATGCAGTACGTGAGAAAGAGTATAATATCGTATTTTAACACTTGCTAATAATTTCTTTCAAAACGAATCCCTGTTCCGGAAACAGTATGACTAAATAATTACTTGAGGCGTCAGCCACTTGTTCTGATTTATTGTAATATTTCTCCCTAATTAAACATAAATTAGAGGGCAGTTAATTTAAAGGAGGTATAAACGGCTATAAGAATGTCGAATGAAATGTAATAAATCGAGACTAATTTGCTCCATGTGTCAAGAATGTAAATACCGTTTTTGGATTACGCATCGTATTTTTTAAAATGACCTCTCAATTCTTTGGCTTGGATAAAATGCTGTATATGCCCAAATGTGTAATCTTTATATATTGAAGTTCATCTACAATGACTTTTTATTTTTCTGATTTTTGAAATAATATAATTAGACAAACCAAACATGTGCTAGTTGCAACATATTTATAAATCATTAATAAGAACCCTTTCCACCTATCATAGTGGCAAGTGTTTTCCTTTTTTTAAATAAAAAGCAACCTTGTATTATATTCAGAATATTATTATTTCAGTATTTAATTGATCTCAAGCAGCTAAACTATAACATTTGGTTATTAGAGATACGAAACTCTTAATCAATTATATTATATGAACATCAGAGATACAATATCAATAATCAACTATAATTTATGGTCATAAGAGATACAATATCCATATATCCATAATCAACTAAACTTTATTGTTATCAGAGACCTCATAAAGAAGACTATGATGTAAAATATTGTCAGTGTTTGAGAGAAAGAAAGATACAATCATTTTCTCTCCGTTTCATAGTTCATTGAACTCATATATATATATATATATATATATATATATATATATATATATATATATATATATATATATATATATATTTATATATATATATATATATATATATATATATATATATATATATATATATATATATATATATATATATATATATATATATATATATATATATATATATATATATATATTAATAAAAACTGTTGAATAATAAATATAGTTTTAAACGACTGTCGATACAGGTATTAAAGCAAATATGATAAGTTTCTGTAAAGGACAATATGATCATTACACTGTCTCGTTTTTGGAATATCATGCAATTTCAAGTGATTATTTTCCCTGTGTGAAGACATTGCTTACAATGGTTTCCGCACAATACATTATTGATTAGACCAATGCATTATAGCTGTGCAACCCAGATCAGTAACACACACTAGTTATTTGGAAAGGCTGATAAGGCTAAAATTATTATCTGCTGATGATAAGTGAACCTTTTGTAATAATACAGTTGTCCTGAATTAGGCGTATGAGTTTTATTATTTGTATTTAATTTACACAAATAGTTAATTACAAATGGGACTATAATTTATGGTACTTTTTATGTGCCCATCTCACTTTGCGCTTTTAGGAATGTATTTGATATAAATCTTTAAAACAATGATAGACATTCCAATAGTTAGTTGCCAGAGTCTTTAAATGTGTACATCAGTTAATAAAATAAATAGACCTTACAATCAACTGATTTAGATGTACTGCATCTGGTGTTTATAAAAGAAAATTGTAGCCAAAAACTCAAAACATGCGATCTGTTGATGCTTTTGGTGTTCTTAGAATTCAGTGTGTTGACTATATTTAGAATCCATTTTAGCTAATGCAAGTTAGCAAAACCTGCATGTAAAGGTGGTGAGTTAATACAGCATATTAATCGGTTGCGCTATGAAAAATATTTTTTAGACCTATCTTTGCATTTTCGTTTAAACTCAGCGCAGAAGCGATCGCGGCAAGTGTATGAAAGGAACAATGCAGAGCATATACCATCTGGAATTTCGTCCTGCATTCCAAGCTTTATTTCGTTCATTTTTATTTCGAGCCCCGAATGGCAGCGTGGTGCAAGATTCTTGTTCGCCTTTAACGATATCTCACTTCTATCTTCGTGGATTCGAGTCTCTTGCTAGGCCAACATGGGTATGTGAGAAAACTGTCAAGTAGATTTAAGTTGGTCTATGTTTTTCCTAGCTTCTCTCCGATTCTCCGTTTACCAAATATACTATTAAAACATAATTTTGAGTAAAAGTGTTAAGATTCAAAATTTTTCCTAAATTTTATTAAAAGTAATTGTTTATTAAATTATATTTAAAGTAATTTTCCACTAAAATATATTGGGAGTAATTTTATTTATGTTTGTATTAAAACTATATACAATTTTAATAAAGATTGCATCCTTGCAAGCAAATGCAAATAACCCCTTGTACTATACATATCTCTTGTATACAAAGTCAACAAAATTTGCACTCGTACGTTGTGTTTGTTGCTGAGTAAGCGGATTCATAAAAGTCTTCTTGACTAGGTAAACCATACGATTCATGCGTTTGCTGAGACACATAAGCTGATGAAACAGTATTGTCTGCTTGATGACGTAGGAAAACTGGACGTGTGACCGTATTTGACTATGAGAATACGTTAAAAATTGCTTATAAATTGAGAGCAGGCTTATGCAAAATTAGTTCCTTCATCTAAGAATCAGAAGACTGTCTTTTCGTACAGGTGAGAATAATCTGTCCTCGTCAACTTCTTTAATGAATTGTACATATATAATACGTTTTAGTTTAGAGATTTGGCTATAAAATTCATATTTGTTTTCAACATTTATACTGAATGCATTCTATTTTATATCATGATGTAATGGAATGTTTAATTGTTTTAAAGAATTCGTACTCATTTGTATTTATGTTAATTATTATTGGAGAAGACGAATTCGCTACCAACTTCATGTTTAGATTCAATATTGAAATAAATTATTCTTCAAATAATGAAGAATAATGTTTCAATAATCAATTCAAATTAGTATTTTTGTTAACTTTAGTAAAATACATTTCTTCAAAATGATTGTTGCGTTAATCGCAACTATTGAATTTTATACACTCTAGCTATCAGGAAATTAGTCGTCATTTAAATATCTACATTATATTATAATGCAGAAATTATATAATTGTATGAAATTGATAGGCTGTAAGGAAACGTGTAGTCTTGTATATATTATGTGCATTTTAAATCTAAAATTCTATAGATGCATGACTAAAATGTTGTATTATATATTTCCCCAAGATGTAACCATATCTATATCGTCATGAGTGACACCTTCTGTAAGAGACCCTGAACACACACACACATACACACACTTACACACACACTCTCTCTCTCATGGGCAAGAAATTTATTAAATTATGAGTATTTCCTTCTCATAGCATGAAATGAGAAGAAGGGTACGATATAATCTTTTCATAACATAGGCAGCCCTGTACAAACTATCATACGTGAAAAAAATATGGCATTAAGAGCACATCAGCAGAAAAATATAATTAAATTTATCTATTTGTTAAATTGATTCATACTATCAAATTCAAATTCTAATACTTTGAAATATAGTTGCCAGAATAGAATATGTAGTGCTTGAAATAAAAGTGAACTCCAAAAAAAGCAAAGACGCATCAGTCGCTGAAAGACTTGTCAACTGTAAACATCCAATACTTCTAACAAAAAGTTGTTGTCGATAACCTTGCACAACTCTAAAAAAACAGCAGTCATCAGAATTGTTTTGTCAATAATCTTTCAAAACTCTAAAACACCATCACAGTCATCAGAGTTCTGTTTACGACAAGCTGAAGAAACCCTAAATAACCAACACAGCCATCAATGAGTTGTGTTATCTATAAGATGGTACAACTCTAAGCAACCAATACAGCCAGTAAAGAATTACATTGTCCACATCCTGACATAATGCTTAATAGCCCACAATCCAAACAAATAGTTATTGTATATAACCTGGCTAAACTCTAAACAACCGAACTCACCAACACAGAGTTGTGTATAGCGGTCTGTTACGTTTTCCGCCTCCTACTCTATTTTTATGTAGTTGCATAGTATTTTCCATCACCAACGATTATGATAAAAGAAATGTTTTCATTTACAATTCTTGGTAAGACTAAAATCTCCATGCTGAATTATTCTAATGTGTTGAAAGTTCATCAAGAAGAAAAGCAGGAAATTCCAAACGATGTCCAGATTTGGCAAACAAACGATATGAAACGATGTGTTTGTGCGTGTGTGTGTGATACTAGTACAATATGTAAAATGCGACTTTGCAATAGATTTGAAGAAGGCAATCTCAGCCTTACGATACTAGATACATATTCGTTTGCAGACAATATAACGACTAAGCAAAACCCATACAGTCGATACAGTTATGTGACTTACTTATTTTATACTTAAACACTATCTCCACTCCTTGTCATGAGAAACAAAACACTGATCTTTCTCCCTGAACAGTCCGGTTATATTAGTTCATTACCATATTCGATTCCAGGTTATAAAAATAATGATATTGGTTTGAGAGAAAAATACTTCCAATCATAACTATCACACTGCCTAAAAGGGAATACACTCATATAATAGATTAAGCAAATCATCTAGATTCAATTTACACAAGAAAGCTAACTCTGTCAAGGGCCTAGATTACTAGTAATAAGGTGGCAGTTATCAAACAGTTGATAACTCTTTAGACATACGTAGATAAATTATCATAGTATCAGAAATTATGTATTGTAATTTCCATCAATAAACAAATAAGAATGCTATTTACATGCTTCTGTTTTGCTTACAAAACATTTTGTACAAATAAATATTATGAACTGAGATTTTCTCGTTAGCTATCAATAAAGTATCTCGATGAAACATCGCATAAGTCGGAAAGACTCGATAGATGTTTTTTTTTGTTTACACTACTTCCATTGATGTCTTAAACGGAAATCAAGGTTCTAATTATTTTATCTAATTATTATATTATTCAGCCTTAAAACAATATTGTCACAATTGCGGCAATGTGTTTTTAGTTGGATAAATTTAACAATTTGATACTTGTCAAAGTTTGTGCAGTTTCCTTCGTTAAAAAAACCTGTTTAAATTATTGAACTGTTTTCTAATAATTATTTGCATTCTGTATAAATTATACTTTTCTGTATATGGAAATAACATCTTAAACATGTACAATGGAAAAATAATTAGTGTACAGCTTATTACTGCCATTTTCATTTTAACAAACCAATCCAAAATATGTACTCGTAGGTATAAAAGAAGGAAAAGACTTAAGAAAGAAACACTGGGATTTCATTTTCACTTATGCAGTAATAACACCATATTTAACAATATGAATAAAAAACGGTAGTTTATTATCATGTGTAAAACTGAAGAAAAAGAATCTTGCTGTCACAGAACTGTGACCATAGTTTGGAATGAAGGTTGTGCGGCACTAAAACAGCAACAACATACAAATGATAGCTGTTAAAATATGTATCACACGTAACCCAGAGGTGTCAAATAACACAGCCGACGAACTGCTAGCCGTATCTTGTTTCCCGCAATAAGATTTTCATCACAAGATATTATGAGAGATAATAAAGGTGAAGTGACCCTTGGACCATTGAAAATAACCTCGTGCAACCCTTGTGGTTGTTGAATTTGAAATCCCTTATTTAACCTAATAATTTTGACAGCACAACCTAATTGCCCTTATCACAAACCCAAGCAAGACCTATTGATCATATGCTAATTATATGCAATATTGACTGAAATCTTGTAAACTAATATTTTATTTGTTTAAAAAGTATTATGAATATCTAAAATAATTTCAATCGCGTTTCGAATAGATAAACGATTTAAAACACATGTAGAAAATGTTGCACTCACTGAATAAGGCATTGCAAATCAAATCAATGCTATGAATTTTATTAATACATTATATATTTTTTTTGTATGAAAATGAGAATTGTAACCGCTTAAGAATTTAGTGTTATTGTTTTAAAAGACTTGTCAGGATGAGAGACACGAATCACATGAATAATGATTTAAGATTGAAAGCAAGTCCTTTTAAAATGAGAAGTCTAATATATCAGAAAAGTTATAATTTATCATTGGACGTTTCGAAGTGTTGCAGACATTGACACACACTTGGAAAATGACTGATACCGTTTTGGTGAGAAAAGTTAATTGGTTGCAAATGAAAATCCTAAATGGATCCGTTTTTTAAATTCTAAAGACGACACACGCACATTTGAAAGAATTATGAAAACTCGTTAAAAAGATAATCATTTACAAATAATTACTGTATCATTGTTGACCATCTTGAACAAAGTAGTTGTATTTGATGCTGCTGTAATATTGTTTGATATCCGTATTTAGAATTCTCTGGTAATGCCAATGGTAAATTACTTGGAACTGGATGAAATTATAATTTTGTATCTTAATTATTCATAATGAAAAAATGATAAACATCAATATAAAACTAATCTTTAAAAGAAAGAAACAATTAAAAAGCACCACAAACATGCAAGGCTTAACTAAAGGATGATAATGAGAACGATTTTTTTACGAAGGCAACGAAAAAACATGAAAATAGTGAAAACCTACAAAACCAATATTTGTATTAGCTTTAATTTGGGAATTCGTTTATGTCCCACTATTTTAATTATGATTACAGACTTATGACGAAATGGGGATTATATTGGCTTTTAAATTAAAGAATACAATTGCTAAACTGGAGATAGCTGAAAAAATTAGCCTACTGAAAACGCATTGTTCAAGAATAGTTATTGCAATACCACCGTCTCTTAATGTACTCCTTACTGCTGACTATCTTTTTGACAAGAGTACGTAACGGTGGTTCGATTGACAAAAATAAGTATTTTAGTTCCGAAAATGAGTCAATGAAATCAAGAGGTATTTTTTTTTCGCACTTGACATGTATTTGTTGCAAAGAAATGGTATTCATTTCATGTAGCTCACGTGAAATATGTACCCGTGGAACATATTTAATACTGTGCTTGATTTATTTGCTTCAATTTTCAAGTCATTAAGTCTCGGGAGAGAATTACTAATTTCCAATGCAGGGAATGTCTTTTTTTTCCACACAGACACATTGATTTCCTTATAGAAAATTGAATGATGTTATCACGCATTATACGTGAACTACAGTAGCTAACGCATCATTCGTGAACTACAGTAGCTGAGGGTATCAGCATCGTAGATGTTACAACTATAGTTTTGGGTTATGTGAAAAACCGTAGTTTCAGGTGATCTGTCTTACATGAACAACAGTAGTTCAGGTATCAGCGTCCTACGTAAACAGCCTCAGTTCCGAGTATCAACGTTGTACATGAACTGGTATAAACGTAATACATGAACTACCGTAGTTCCTGGTATCAGCCTCATACATGTGCAACAGTAATTGACTGTACAATAGTCATGCATTTACTACCATTACTGAGGGTAATAATGTATGGTAGTATAATAAGATTGATACTTATTTTTAAAAACTTAGTATTTTAGTACAGATAATTAATTATAATAACTTGATTTTATGGTGCTTACCTTACGTAACAAATTTTAGAAAACAATATTAAACAGATTAAACTCTGACTGCGTCGAAACCGTCATCCTTTTCAAATTGTTGTCAAGTTTGTTAGGAGGAATTAGGTTTTTACATGGTAAAAAAATTAATTTTGTCCAAGTCCACTCACGCACACTTTTATCGACGGGTGATGGAAAGGATTTATTTCTATCCGCTTTTAGAGTTTTATTTGTTGATAAAAATGGAGTTAGATCGCGCCAGTTGTCTAGTGGTTAGAGCGTCTTCCTCCGATGTGGGAGGTCGTGTCGAGTCATACCAAAGACATAAAAATGTTGCTAACAGCTGACTCGCTTGGCACTAAGCATTAAGAGGTAAGTGGTAGGACTGGTCGGCCTGGTGTCAGGATAATGTGACTGGCTGGGACATCATGCTATATGTCTGCGGAATGATGCCCCAGTGTTAGACATAACTATAACTTGCCTCGATGCAGACATCGTAGCGATATAACTGAGAATAAAAATGTTAAAGCTACGCTAAAAATCTAAATCGCACACACACACACACACACACACACACACACACACACACATGGATTTATTTAGTATTTTCTTTCTATGGACAAGATGGACAAGATCACCTTTTTACCAATAAAGAAATAATGGACTTAGTATTGATTCGAAGATTAAGTATCCCCTATAACTCACCTACCTTCCCCCTCTCTCTATCTCTTAGTCTTGGTGCTACAATAGTTTTACTATAATTATATATTGACCATTTAAAACAATCCTTACTTTATCAGAAACGCCACTGATACAAATACACCAAGAAGATCAACACATTAGGAAGAGACCTATTTGTCCGAAGGGTCCAAAGCGTTGGCTTTTACCGATTACTGGCATCTCTCTTGTACGCGTCAGTTTGAGACTCTTGCTTGGCCATATCCATTGGTGTATGTGAGAAAGCTTACCAGTAGCTTCCGGTGAGTTGGTAGTTCTTAGAATTTTTTTCCAAGTTCTTCCTTTACTAGTTATACTGGCCGCCATGTATTGTCTGTCCTTGGTGAAATATGACGTTAAACGAAAAACAATAATTTTAACTGAGTAGGAAAAATGCACCCTATATTTTATTAGAACGTAGAATGATGTCATGAAATTTACAAACTTCAAGCTCTGATCTCACAGTCAATACAAACAATAACTGTGCAAAGCTTAGACATTAAGTTAAATATTTACATACATGTATTTTAGTTCTTTTTTTATTAAGTTTACCTGTTCTCAATAAATAGATTAAAATGAACTTATCAGTGTCAGATTTACGATCTTATACACATTCTTTTACTTATAAAAACAAAATGTCTACAAGGAAGGGGACCAATAAATTGACCGCTCTTATAACGATGTTATCTCAAAGACTTAAACAAATGATGCTAGTAGCTGCATCGCTTGGCACTCGGCATTAAGAGGTTAGTGTTAGGACTGGTCGACCTGGTGTCAGGATAATGTTTCTGGGTGGGACGTGTTGATGCATGTCTGCGGCATGAAGTGATAGTACTAGATATCACAATAAGCTGCCACAATGCTAACATCGTAGCGACACGACTAAAAAGCAACACAGACACGCATACACACAAATGCCGATAACCCAAAGGCTAAATGTTCCCAAGTTCATGAACCAGTTGTAATCTGTTAAATTTATTTGATCCAATAATGAAGCTTAAAAAGGAAAAGTCCTAAGACATATCAGTCTTCACATATATTCTCGAATATTACGTCTAGTCCGTCATGACCTACACAGACCCAGATCTACCGCCATATAACAGATGCTTCCTAATAAGGTCACTAGCAGACGACATTTTGCCCATTTTACCTTTACGATGGGCAATCTGGCAGTTTCTCCTATTTGCGATCACTAAAAGTTTCCATTTTTAACAAGGCACACTTAAGCAAAGTCAACTTAAAACCACATATAGTTACTAACAGAAAACTTGAATTGCCTTGTTTATGTTTATGCAATGTTTATTTATGTAACTTTCGTAAAAGTATCTTGAGACTCAATGAATTTATTTAAACTTCCAAATACCATATAGTCAACGGTAAATTTGCCAGCTGACCACAAATATGGCGGTTGATGATGTCATTCGGGAACTATCTATATGCCGGTAGATCTGGGTCAGTGCAGTTTGTTAAGTATAATCTGTAGTCACTGAACTGCAGGCATATTATGCTACGGCAGATCAGAATCTGTTTTTTTTTCTTTTTGTTTACAGTTTGACTAAGTGATTTCATACTGAGCATATCAAGGAATAATTTAATATGAAAAGATCAGGTCAGAAAAAATGAACGATTGTTTAAAACTGTGTTTCAAGACTATAGTTTACATCAATGGAAAAAAATAAAGGAATAGTATAATGCTAGATGTCGATTATCTTCTTCGTAACCAATTTTCTTTATAATGTTGCTTGATTGTTTTCAGTTTTCATTTTAACATTTGTCTATTATTAGGTTCAATGTTTTAAGATGTATATAAAAGAAACATATAATCTTATCCTAAAGAGGTAGTGGAAACGTTTTGTAATGAATTCTTGTAGCCAGTCTAAATAATATCCATATTTTGTTCATTATACCAAATTAGCAGTCTCGTCTCTGAGAACGAGTTCATAGCAATCCAGACTTAATGACCCCATATTTTGTTGATAACATTACATTAGCAGGTTTGTGCTCAAAAACAAATGTTAGCGATTTTCCATTATTTACATCACATCAGAATACATCTGTTTTGTCTTAGATGGTAACCATGTCAGACAGTACTAAGGTCTGTATGGAATGAAATATTGTTTTGAGTAGATTGTGCCTAGGTCGGTCTCTCGATATCGTCCTGTTTTGCGGAGGTTAACCTGGACATACTTGGATTAACAAATTATTTATTGTTGGATTTAAATATATCAAATTCATTATTTGAACTTAAAAGATTATATGGCATTACAAATCTTTGCAACAAGAAGTTGTAATGGTTCAAACTGAACTTTATGACGCAGAAAACTAGAAGTTCATAGTTTAGAAAATCGGAAATTATGTACTCATGCCCACTTTATGGCTTCTTTGACAATATTTGCAAACAGCGATATAGATCTGTTATTTATGTCGCTTTAGTAATTATTATTTTACAAGTATGTCTAATTATAAGTACACGGGATTCATCACGTTACCAATCAAGCTTTATGTATAAACGGCCTTTACGTAGCAATGGTCGTTCATGCAATGTTTATTCGATTCTTAATCTTTGTTACTGCGTGAAATCGCGTAAACAAGGTGCTCATTTCCCAATGAACTCTGCTACGATATATGCCATGAATATTCTGGTCTTACTCCTAATGCTACTAATATAGTGGAAGAGATCAACTTACATCAGCTCAGATGAATGCTTTGTCATTCATATCCAATATTGGAAAATTTTTGGATGAATGGCAATGATTCTTCGTTCATCAGATTCTACAAATACACAAACGGCGTCATTTATTTTCCTCAATCTGTAATAAGAAAAATCTTTATAAGTGACTATAAATACAGCTTTTAAACTAAATTTTAGGTATAAAGTGGAAGCTATTTTAATTATTCTTTTACATTTGTTTAAAACAAAATTAATTTTTATCTTTTATTATTTTATAACAACCAAAACAAACGAACCGCGGCTGCAGCCGATCTTGTGAATCGCAATAAACGTCACTTCAAAGATGAAACCATGGCAGAATTCAAAGATTGTATTGCGAACTTTTGGGTGTGTTACGGTTATTCTCACGATGTGGTACGTGCCTAGATTAAACGGACTATTTTGTTCCTAAACATTTCTAGGGCAGGTGACTTTGACGTAAGTGGCATGATAAATTCGCTTTGAGACAATTTTAATAGAAACTGCCACATTGAAAGATAAACGTGTAAAGCAAATATAAAAAACTACATAGTTGTGTATCACAACCGAATGAAATTGAGCAGAACACATTTTGCTTGACACGTATAGATTTCAAACTTGACTATTGCGAATATCTGAGTTTGTTAAATGAATCCGTTATCACATAAACGGCATCTAAAAGATTCAGTGTTAGTCATGGAACGTTTTGATATATCGTTAAAACTGGCAGTTTGTGAGAGTATTCCACAACTACAATACTCTTTATATTGAATAGAATAATATACAATTTAGTAGGTCAATTTAACATAAAAAGTGATAATACAAATAGGACAACGTTTAGACTTAGACTCGAGAAACCGTAAGTTGCATTATTAACAATATATCTACTTATTTACCCGGGAAATCCGAAATATTTATTTTGCTGGTTATTCAGTGTCATTAGTAGACGTACGTAGTTCATTAATCTGAGTCGACATGATTATCTTTCACTTATTAGCGAAAATAAATACAAGAAAGAATATTGGGTTAATGTACTTGGGAATGTTAAATATCGTGTCATATATTACCAGAGGAAATAAGCCAATATATTTTATATGATCGTATAATTTCTTGATATAAGCCATTTATGCGTTAAATAAGTACCAAGTATCAGTGCTACAAGGACGATGCATGGATTTTATGAACTGAACATAAGCCTATCATTGGAGTTAAGAGTAGGATAAAGCAATCTGAATGCCTGGAATTTCACTCTGCCGATAGACAGCTAGTTTTTTAAGTCTTGCTTTAACATAGAGATTTATGGTGCTGAAATTTTGACACAATCCACACTAAAATATATTTTGTTGCAAGTGAGAATTAACCTTTAATGCTAATTCGTATCTCAGTTTTTTCAATCGAGACAATTTATATCTCCTAAAAGCGATAAAACTAGCTTATTCTCCCTTACTATCCAGTTTGTTTTGTTTTACGACATCATATGACCAAACGTGCTTGCTATTCAGGTTACTATGACCTATTTTCAACAACGAACTACTAAACAAAGCGATGACTTGATATTGCCTCTAATGCTATCTTATCAGATTTTAAGTTTAATCCTTGTTGAATACCAAATTCTTTGGAATCTAATGACCACATTGGCTTTATTTATTTGCTTCTAATATCGGCCGGTAATGCTTGCATCTGATATTATATAGGCAGATAATACTTGCTTCTAATATTGTATGTGCAGATAATTCTTGCTTCCGATATTACATAGGCGGGTAATACTTACTTCTAATTTTGTATATAAATGGAATATAGATTTGTTTTATTATTTCAAAGTGCTGCGGCTTTTGCTATTATTAAAACGAAAGGTTTGTCTTTCATGTTGTAGTCAAATCAAAGTATTAACATTGAGAACATTTCTCTAATAAGATTTAGATCAGAATTTCGTAACAATCCTAAAGTGAACTTGTGTGACGTTATAGAACTCATTTTATGATTCCAGATATTATTTAATAATTACATTCTAGATTTCACATACGTTTCATTTGGCATAAAAAAAACCTTGTAATGATGAATATGAATAAAGTATACGAAAATTATTGAGAATATCCGAAGTAAGATCTGAATATTTTTAAAACAAATTCAGATATTGACCCCTTGAATCATTTTAATGTGATAATTGAAGAACCGAATAAAATAACTAACAAACTTTCATGACCTTTTCGAATCCATTACTGTGTCAAACGACATAATATTGTAATAAAACTACGTACGATTGTGACAAAATGGCATATAAGTATATCGAATCACCATCGTATGATTGCTGTTGTTATAAGGTTTAGATACCATTATCAAGCACAATATAAGCTAGATATGGTTGCAAGTATAACTGTTAGAGTAGGAAACCTGAAAAAATCCTTGAGAAAGAACCACTGGCCTAAGGGAAGCTATTGGCAAGCTTTCACACCTAACCATTTTGACCAAGGCAGATATTCTAATCGACGCAGACATAGGGTGAGATGGCAGTGATTCGTAATGATGAGCGGTTTACATCATTCGGCCACTCGGTTTACCAACATTGTTTGATTTTGGTGTCTTGCTTTTGTGTCATTTGTGTACAGGACACCAATACCTAACCAATGCATATATCATGATGGGTGAAACACGACAAGAAACATGACAAGAACATTTGCCTTTGGGAATCCCTGGGTGTCCAACTAATCTAAGATGCTCGCCTTTACAGATAACTCACATCACACCTCTGTCCGCGTCGGCTGGAATCATGGCGTCGCCAACGTGGGTATGTGGGAAAGCTATCCAGTAATTTCCCGTGGGTCAGTGTTTCTTGCTGCGGGTGTTCCTGAATTATTCCTTCACCACATATGCTGGCCGCCTTGTATTGTCTATCGCGTAATGAAATATAGCGTTAAGCCCACAAAACAGCCATAAGTAGTAAGCACTGAGAGTAGAACACATACGTTTTAACTTATAAGGGTCAAGTCTGTACGGACATTTTTTGGGAAGGGGTGATTTGTATACCCCTAAATTTATTTATTTATTAATTTATTTATTTTAGGTAGAGGCAATATTTAGAACTTTATTTTGATTGCCACTATATAATCAAGAATATGCTATTGATTCTTACAAGTATATACAGATAGACATATTGGACAACATTATAATAATTTTTGGTACATATTTAGCATAATTTGTTAGTTGCGTAGGTAATTATTTATGTTCTCAGCTGTACGATAAAAGTGAATTTAGGGTAATTTTTATCAATGCAGAAAAACAAGCAACAAGAATAGTGTTCGTTTTATTTATGTTATATTCCTTGGGTGATATTCTACAATCAGGCTTTTAAAAATGATTACTCTCAAGTTGTCCTGTTCGCTGTTTTTTTCTTTTTGTATAGTCCAAGATGTATTTCTAAGCAAAGATATTATTGCCTTCGCCAATTATAAATAATCAGCCATTTAAATTGATCATTAAATAATATGCTATGTTTCTGTCAGAATACTGACCTAATTTACGAACTATCTCTGTAATCATAGAGATGAAATAATATCCAAAGTATATATATTCTACCAGGGAAGATCACGAATTGCCACATAACGTGCTTGTATAGATATAAGTATGTACTGCAGAGAATGGATACGTCATATTCAAATCGGTATCGAAAATTTCCTACTGAATAA
Organism: Potamilus streckersoni; assembly: GCA_016746295.1. Classification (NCBI taxonomy): domain Eukaryota; kingdom Metazoa; phylum Mollusca; class Bivalvia; order Unionida; family Unionidae; genus Potamilus; species Potamilus streckersoni. The sequence continues at coordinate 1,320,204 of JAEAOA010001155.1, forward strand.
TTCAGAGGTTATCCAAATAGCATACTCGCTGTCTATAAATAAGAACTGCACTATAAGAATTTCAAATCTGGGCAAATGGCACCAACATTTTCTCATTTTAAAGCAAAAATCATTTTATACGTTAATAAAATGGTACTGCAAGAAAGCATTGAATCCGCGCTAGAGCGACATTTATCCATGTCCTGACTTTGCATATGATATCTAGGAAAATGAATCATATATTGATTATAACTGTCTCAAGATCTAATTATCCAACATCTTATTTTTGTTCCAAAATGGTAAGCATATCTTCACTTTTCATGGTACTCCAGCCTGTCGAAAATTTTTAATTCAACAGCAAGTTCAAATTGCAGTGAATAAACTGAGCCATAATATGAACCTTATCAAGGAAATAAGATGCAGTCTTTGCAAAAGGCACAATTTATCAATTATTCTCAGCATATAAATAAATTTCCTTGTTCAGTAATGATACATAATGAGGTTATAAGTGGAGGAGATGGGCTCAAAATAGAAATTGCACTTATTGGCAAGTTTAAAGGTCCGTATAAATAATCAATCTTTTTAAAATGCCACCAATTTTCATGAAAACTATATATATATATATATAGAGAGAGAGAGATAGATAGATAGATAGATAGATAGATAGATAGATAGATAGATAGATAGATAGATAGATAGATAGATAGATGGATGGATGGATGGATGGATGGATGGATGGATGGATGGATGGATGGATGGATGGATGGATGGATGGATGGATGGATGGATGGATGGATGGATGGATGGATGGATGGATAGATAGATAGATAGATAGATAGATAGATAGATAGATAGATAGATAGATAGATAGATAGATAGATAGATAGAGAGGTACTTTCCAATAAGTTTGAAATCATGGCTACATTCAAGGAATTCTGAAAACATCGATATTTTTACAAGTAAAAAACAATAAAATAGCACAAGAAACACAAAATTTTATCCCATGTATACACATTGCAACAAGCATTTTTGAAAGTTTTAAAATGAATAAAAGTCAATAAGAATCCTAGGAAACATACTATATTTTTATGTTTAAATATAGTTGTTCTATTACCCTAAAAAAACAAAACGCTTAGGTAATATGTCCCTCAAAATTTAAAGGAAAAACGTTGCTATACTTAAAGAAATGTGAAGTCAATAAAACATGAAATTGAAACTCAATGTGTCTCGCAAAACAATTTTAGCTTGCAAAAATCATTTACCTTGCATTTTTTGAAGCGGGACACCTACCAAAATAATGCAAATTTTTATCTAAAAAAAGAAAAAAAATACAATTCAGAATAAGTAAACGAAAATTATACTTTCATTTTATCAGACTGCCAAATTTGGTCAATTAAGGTAGCAAATCTGCATGAAAATTAATTTTGCACGTGGATACCGTGTTTGCATGGATATATGCTTTGCTTGGTGTTCGTAGGACTTTCTATAGTTGTAACCAGTGTCTGACAATAACGTGATATAATCGAAATTTTGTGAAAGAATCATATATGTGCACCTGATGAAGATTAAAAAATTTAAATTATTATGATCAGATACATAGATCAAACGTAGTACTTATCGTATATTATAAGTCATCATTTCAAATTTGAACTCAATTTAAAAAAAATGAAAATCCCATATTCATGTAAAGGTATACGTTGTATATTTTATTTCTAATATATTACATTTTGTCTAGCAAGATTACACAATTTTATCTAACACTAGATCATGAGAATCCGTCTGGATTATTATGTCGTAAAAAGGACTAATGGAAAGACAATTGGTATAAAATACGAAACTTGTAGGTGAGCCAGTACAACTGATAATACTATTTGTATTTACCCTTAAAACAGCGATCCATTATAATGTATATTGAAGCATTTTGGCTTACTTTTTGGTAAAGCCCATTCATCTTTGAAACAGTACACATTTGTCAGACAAATGTTCACATTCATCATAAGCAAATTATGAGTTGAATTCTACCAACACGTTCTGTTGCATTCGATGTACACATTGTACATGTCAATCTATGCTGAACTTATCCTATACAGGTATGCTTTGTTCCAGCATTGTTGACGTATCAATTATAATAGGTAACAATATACAGAATCTCGTCCATAACCAACCAGAAGTCACATATTAAAATGTTTTAAAAGTATCTCAAAGTCTTATAATTACAGCAAATTCTGACGATACTATTGATTGGTATATCCAAATATCATTTTTCTTTTATTTCCTTTTCAAGTGAATGATGCATAGATTTTCAGCGGTAGCTGTCGTGCTTCAAATATATGAATTACATCAGTTTTTGTGTACTGAATAATTTAAGATGCAAGCCTTGGGAACTCGGACGGAACAAAAATAAATTTTAACAAAATATTTTTTCGGACTAATCTATACAGAATATATTTACACAGTTGAGAGTAAGAAGTCAATGCTACGACTTAATGAAAAGCAAAAACGCAAGGCAAATATTTAGAGTGAAAGTATAAGTAACAATAACTGAGCATCTTTTTGAGAATGTAGGAATTTTTTAAAATCTCAAATAGAGTTAGGCAAAGTCTATAATTTAATAAGAAACAAAATATTGAAACATACAATATTAAAATTGAATATTAAATAAATAGGTTGAATATTGTACAAAATACAGGTTCATTATTTCATGAAAGCAGAAAGAAACCTAACCTTTGATTCGCTCTTGGTAGATAACCGAAGACGTGTAATAGTTGCATGAATATTTTCATCATGTGATCAATAAATCTGCTTAAAGTACTTAAGGTTAATTATTTAATTTTCAGCCTAATTGGTTTCTAATTAAAACAGTTCTGAAGATGTAAATAATTTTATTGATTTGCAAAAGTGGATTGTAAAAGATAATAGAAGTTATCTTCAATATAATTTGCAAATACTTGCTGTTCAGAATATTATATCTGAATCAATATTTTTTCCGTGCTTTTTGGTGTGGGCAATCAGGGAGTTGATGTCCTTAATTTAGACAATATAACTCTAAATTTAAACTATATATTTATCTAATAGTTTGCCAATCCAAAATCAATTTTCATGGTCAATTTGGGACTGTTCTGTTTATTTTTTTCAAATCCACCATAAATGAAAATCCATGTTCGTCAAATTCGATTTAGTTTTATTGCCTTGTTTATTTTTTAAAAAAAAATTGCTTAAACTTTTGTATGATCGTCACAAAGATTGACACAAATATTGCCTGTCCAGTATGCGAATGCAGAAGAGACGTATCACTGAAATAGAGAACTCTCTAATATATACATTATATTATAAATAATTTGCGATAGGTTATGAAATCAACAGTAATCGTGTATACATTTAATAAATTATAGCGAGTTATTCTACAACATATATATTGACCCATTAAGGAAATATATACTTCAGGTTACATGTACTTCTTCAAGGGAGGTAATGCATTCGGTAATGTAGGATAATTTTCATTTACTTGAACAGTAATATTGGTAACTCAATAGCAGAATATTTATGAGGAAAAAATGATTGTACAAGCTAGATATTATATTTTATAACAAGCATACTACATATGTATTTTGAAGACTTTCTCAATAATTAACTTTTAAAGATACAATCCCGTCTAACTATATACGATATTATCATTACAATTTTGTAATGAATTGACCCTAGTATGGAAACAGTGATGATGGAAAGTGTCTTGTCATGCTTGAAATGCTTTCAACCGTTTCCAGGTTATCCCTTGCAATTTGATGAAAGTGCGTCAAGCTTTTCACATACTACGTGTTAGCTTCTTCATAAATAATGGAATTTATATTTGTATACAGGTTTATAAATAACAAGACGAAATATGTGGGATTTTGTATTGAAACGTTTGTTCAGTGCTAATTGTGTTATTCTGATGTTTGCTTTTGACAAAGTTTCCGTATGTCCGTAAATCACTGATGTTATTATATATAATATTCCCACTGTAGTTTTGCTCACATTCTCAGAAATCTATTTTCTAGAGATTGAGTGTCACCAGACACATTGATAATTGCCGTAGGAGTTGTATTTCACACATTGTCTATATAAATACCAACATATATATCTGCTTATCCATACATTGTTCACACATTCGATAAACACACACACAAGCATATATATATATATATATATATATATATATATATATATATATATATATATATATATATATATATATATATATACAATCAATTAAAGATAATTTAATAGTCCTAGTACAATGCAATCCCTCTGACTGTCAAGAACATTGCCCAGCAGACCGAATGCTACTGCGCCAACACCTACTGGCTAAACCTCTGCACCAGCATACATCTGCACTAGCATACAGTCGGCTACCGACACTGGATATGCAAGAGGCATGTGAGAGGGTATCAATAAGTCGACAAGCCCCACCCCTCTTTCTTACCTTTAAAACCTCCTCCCTCACGTTCAAGACGGGCTAAGTCATCACAACTCAAAACACCGTTACCAACACTGCTCTGAACGCAGTTTCCAGACCTGTTTGTCATGAATAAACTAGATACACTGTCCACCCTGACACAGCTCAGAAAAGCCATCGACTGCCTCACGTGTGGGAAGGTCTCTGGGATCAATGGCATCTCACCTGAAGTCCTCAAGAACGGGAAACCAGCACTACTCCAATCGTTGCATGAACTCCTCTTCCTCTGCTGAGAACAGGAACACATTCCCCAGGATATGCAAGTGCTTCAACGGTGCAGCATCAAAGGCTTTCCCAGTCAGCAGTGGAGTGAAACAGGGCTATGTCCTTGCGCCGACGCTCTTTGCTATCTTCTTCTACATGCTTCTCCAACACACCTTTAAGGACTACTACGAGGGAGTGTACATCCACACCAGGTCTAATGGGAAGCTGTTCAACATCGCTTGTCTCCGTGCTATGACTAAAGCCACAGAGGTTTTTATCCGTGAATTGCTGTTCGCCGATGAAGCATCATATGCTTCACACACTGAGGATGGATTTCAGCAGCTGTTATGTCACTTCTCCAACGTCTTCAAAGAATTTTGACTGATCATGTGTTTGAAGAAGGCGAACGTCAAGGCAATGATTGCAGACGCCCCTCATACCGTCAAAAATAGGTACAACCTCGAAGTTGTTGAGAAGTACACATACCTTGGGTACATCATCTCCAGCTCGCTATCCATTGACGATGAGGTGAACAGCAGGATTGCCAACGTAGTAGTAATTATAACCAGACTGAACCAGAGGGTCCGTAACAACATCAACCTCACTGAAAAGACCAAACGGAGAGTCTAACAGGCCTGCGTACTCAGCACCCTCCTCTACAGCAGCGAGGCATGGTTACACTTACACCAGCCACGAAAGTAAACTCAACAGCTTCCACTGGAGATGCATGCGGAACATTTTTGTGTATCCAGTAGCAGGAAAAACTATTCAACACAGAGGTTCTGGAAAGCACCAGAATGAACAGCATGTTCTCAATTATCATCTAGAAGCGCTTTCGTTCACTCAGTCACGTCAAGAGAATGGATCCACGCCGCATTCCCACAGACCTGCTACAAGGCAAGATAGCAGAAGGCATGCGAATGACGGACGACCGGACAGCCACACCTGCGTTACAAAGATGTATGCAAGAAGAACATGAAGATGGCCAAAATCAGTGTCAACGGCTAGGAGAGCTGTGCTGATGACCGTTCCACCTGACACATTGGTGTCCGACAGGGCGTCAAGAAAGCCGTGGACGACAGTATTACAAACCTCGCTACAAAGAGAGCCAGGAGGAAGGCGAATCAACAACAGCCTAAACAAGCATCAATGTTCACCTGCAGCAAGTGCAACAGATACTGTCACTCTATGGATCGACTCTTTAGGCACAGGTAAAGGGGTGCAGGACACCCAACCGGAAGCTACTACACCATCGTCTTCTGAAGACGGACGGATGCCGAATATATATATATATATATATATATATATATATATATATATATATATATATATATATATATATATATATATATATATATATATATATAAAATCAGAGATTATTAAGATTGTTGTTAGAGGAATATAATCAGGCACACCAAGAGACAAGAAAATTTAATAGCAGATGCACTTTCCCGTCTATATAAATATTATTTCATGTACACTTTGTATAATTCATCAAGGTTTTTCTTATGTATTCTCATATAATTAAACTATGGTAAAAAGGAAGTTTTATTATATACATATTTCCTTTATAATTACTGGGAAAGTGAGGTATATGTAATTTAATTATGTGTAAGTTAGTTTTATTTTTTTTTTATTTTATTCAATTACAATTTATTGTAATGATATTTTGTTCTACTGGGTTTGATTTGTTTAGAAATTAAATTCAGTTAAGTTTGACCTGATCAACAGCCAGTAGTAGAATCACTGCATATATTTGCTGAACTTGATTCAGAGCCAGTGTCAGTTCTGAGTAAACAACTATATTGAAAGCAAATTATTAATTCTAAGAGTAAGATTCCTTTAGTAGAATCAAGGCCATAGTTGGAGAAAGTAACAAATAACGTGTATATTTTTACAAACCTTTGGTTTTCCCAGTGGGATTAATTTTTGTCTTTCTATCAAATTGTAAACAACTCCATTCTTACAACATTCCAAGCTCATAAGCAACCTGTTTATAACCTATCATCATGGACAACAGGTAGCTATGTAAGCATGTTGTTTACACTTGACAATTATCTTAAAGTACAATCTTCAACCATAGAGAAAAGGTACGGAAGCCGAAGAACACCCAATGCAATCATTGATTTATGAATTCTGTACAAGAATTACATATACAATAAAGTTTTAAAAATAGTTGTGTAAATATCCTGAGCAGAGCGTAATTCTTCCATGACGAAGAGACAGATATGTGTAGATGAATAGACGCATAGGACCGCGCATGCTCAGCGAGAGTAATTCACCCTGATATATAGACGTATATAAGCACTTGGATAGCAGCATGTTCAGCGTATAATTCGCTCTGATCGATAGGTACATATCGATTGATAGATGTTTGTTCAGCAAAAACTAAGTATTCCTGATCGAGAGACGGATAAACATACATGAAGAAGTGTATAATCTACAATGAGTTGTCTTTCCAGAAAAGATGGAAAGTTGTATGTCAATCGAGAAAATTATAAATGGTGTACGTATTTTCAGCAGAAAACAATTATATTGATAGATTAGACAGGTACAAGTAGACGAATATATATATATATATATATATATATATATATATATATATATATATATATATATATATATATATATATATATATATATATATATATATACATATATATATATACATATATATATATATATATATATATATATATATATATATATATATATATATATATATATATATATATATATATATATATATATATATATATATATATATATATGTTCAACAGAGAATAATTCCTTTTGATGGACAGATACATATCAGTGAGAAATGAATTGAATTAGTAGAGGGAAACTCGCCGTCACCTAAAGACTTCTAATTAGATGGTTAAGTTTAAGCATTGAGAGCCAAGAGTAATCGGCCCTGACAGTGCTGTAGGCATATAATGATGGATATGTAAACATTAGCAGCAGAGCTTAATTCGCCCCGACAGAGCCACAGACGTATAAAGACGGATAGATAAAAGTGTTCAACAGAGAGTAATTTCTCCTGGCGGACAAGCAGATATATAGATGTCGGTTTAAAAATCATAAGCAGAGTGAAATTTTCGCCCTGATAGTGTGACATATTAGTGTAGATGGATATATCAATAGACTTAGGTATATGCAGAAGAGAGTAACTGGCCATGTGAAAAATATGTGTTGATAGATAGATAGATAGATAGATAGATAGATAGATAGATAGATAGATAGATAGATAGATAGATAGATAGATAGATAGACAGATAGATAGAGAGAGAGGTACTTTCCAATAACTTTGAAATCATGGCTACATTCAAAGAATTCTGAAAACATCGATATTTTTACAAGTAAAAAACAATAAGATACCACAAGAAACACAAAATTTTATCCCATGTATACACATTGCAACAAGCATTGTTGAAAGTTTTAAAATGAATAAAAGTCAATAAGAATCCTAGGAAAAATACTATGTTTTCATGTTTCAATATAGTTGTTCTATTGCACTAAAAAAACAAAACGCTTAGTTAATATGTCCGTCGAAATTTAAAGGAAAAACGTTGCTATACTTAAAGAAATGTGAAGTCAATAAAACATGAAATTGTAACTCAATGTGTCTCGCAAAACAATTTTAGCTGGCAAAAATCATTTACCTTGCATTATTTGAAGCGATACATCTATAAAAAATAATGCAAACTTTTATCTAAAAAAAGAAAAAAAAAACAATTCAGAATAAGTAAACGAAAATTATACTTTCATTTTATCAGACTGCCAAATTTGGTCAATTAAGGTAGCAAATCTGCATGAAAATTAATTTTGCACGTGGATACCGTGTTTGCATGGATATATGCTTTGCTTGGTGTTCGTAGGACTTTCTATTGTTGTAACCAGTGTCTGACAATAACGTGATATAATCGAAATTTTGTGAAAGAATCATATATGTGCACCTGATGAAGATTAAAAAATTTAAATTATTATGATCAGATACATAGATCAAATGTACTACTTATCGTATATTATAAGTCATCATTTCAAATTTGAACTCAATTTAAAAGAAATTGAAAATCCCATATTCATGTAAAGGTATACGTTGTATATTTTATTTCTAATATATTACATTTTGTCTAGCAAGATTACAAAATTTTATCTAACACTAGATCATGAGAATCCGTCTGGATTATTATGTCGTAAAAAGGACTAATGGAAAGACAATTGGTATAAAATAAGAAAATTGTAGGTGAGCCAGTACAACTGATAATACTTTTTTTATTTACCCTTAAAGCAGCGATCCATTATAATGCATATTTAAGCATTTTGGCTTACTTTTTGGTAAAGCCCATTCATCTTTGAAACAGTACACATTTGTCAGACAAATGTTCACATTCATCATAAGCAAATTATGAGTTGAATTCTACCAACACGTTCTGTTGCATTCGATGTACACATTGTACATGTCAATCTATGCTGAACTTGACCTATACAGGTATGCTTTGTTCCAGCATTGTTGACGTATCAATTATAATAGGTAACAATATACAGAATCTCGTCTATAACCAACCAGAAGTCACATATTAAAATGTTTTAAAAGTATGTCAAAGTCTTATAATTACAGCAAATTCTGACGATACTATTGATTGGTATATCCAAATATCATTTTTCTTTTATTTCCTTTTCAAGTGAATGATGCATAGATTTTCAGCGGTAGCTGTCGTGCTTCAAATATATGAATTACATCAGTTTTTGTGTACTGAATAATTTAAGATGCAAGCCTTGGGAACTCGGACGGAACAAAAATAAAATTTAACAAAATATTTTTTCGGACTAATCTATACAGAATATATTTACACAGTTGAGAGTAAGAAGTAAATGCTACGACCTAATGGAAGGCAAAAACGCAAGGCAAATATTTAGAGTGAAAGTATAAGTAACAATAACTGAGCATCTTTTTGAGAATGTAGGAATTTTTTAAAATCTCAAATAGAGTTAGGCAAAGTCTATAATTTAATAAGAAACAAAATATTGAAACATACAATATTAAAATTGAATATTAAATAAATAGGTTGAATATTGTATAAAATACAGGTTCATTATTTCATGAAAGCAGAAAGAAACCTAACCTTTGATTCGCTCTTGGTAGATAACCGAAGACGTGTAATAGTTGCATGAATATTTTCATCATGTGATCAATAAATCTGCTTAAAGTACTTAAGGTTAATTATTTAATTTTCAGCCTAATTGGTTTCTAATTAAAACAGTTCTGAAGATGTAAATAATTTTATTGATTTGCAAAATTGGATTGTAAAAGATAATAGAAGTTATCTTCAATAAAATTTGCAAATTACTTGCTGTTCAGAATTTTATATCTGAATCAATATTTTTTTCCGTGCTTTTTGGTGTGGGCAATCAGGGAGTTGATGTCCTTAATTTAGACAATATAACTCTAAATTTAAACTATACATTTATCTAATAGTTTGCCAATCCAAAATCAATTTTCATGGTCAATTTGGGACTGTTCTGTTTACTTTTTTCAAATCCACCATAAATAAAAATCCATGTTCGTCAAATTCGATTTAGTTTTATTGCTTTGCTTTTTTTTAAAAAAAAATTGCTTAAACTTTTGTATGATCGTCACAAAGATTGACACAAATATTGCCTGTCCAGTATGCGTATGCTGAAGAGACGTATCACTGAAATAGAGAACTCTCTAATATATACATTATATTATAAATAATTTGCGATAGGTTATGGAATCAACAGTAATCGTGTATACATTTAATAAATTATAGCGAGTTATTCTACAACACATATATTGACCCATCAAGGAAATATATACTTCAGGTCACAAGTACTCCCTCAAGGGAGGTAATGCGTTCGGTAATGTAGGATAATTTTCATTTACTTGAACAGTAAGTTTTGGTAACTCAATAGCAGAATATTTATGAGGAAAACATGATTGTACAAGCTAGATATTATATTTTATAACAAGCATGCTACATATGGATTTTGAAGACTTTCTCAATAATTAACTTTTAAAGATACAATCCCGTCTAACTATATACGATATTATCATTACAATTTTGTAATGAATTGACCCTAGTATGGAAACAGTGATGATGGAGAGTGTCTTGTCATGCTTGAAATGCTTTCAACCGTTTCAAGGTTATCCCTTGCAATTCGATGAAAGTGCGTCAAGCTTTTCACATACTACGTGTTAGCTTCTTCATAAATATTGGAATTTATATTTGTATACAGGTTTATAAATAACAAGACGAAATATGTGGGATTTTGTATTGAAACGTTTGTTCAATGCTAATTGTGTTATTCTGATGTTTGCTTTTGACAAAGTTTCCGTATGTCCGTAGATCACTGATGTTATTATATATAATATTCCCACTGTAGTTTTGTTCACATTCTCAGAAACCTATTTTCTAGGGATTGAGTGCCACCAGACACATTGATAATTGCCGTAGGAGTTGTATTTCACACATTGTCTATATAAATACCAACATATATATCTGCTTATCCATACATTGTTCACACATTCGATAAACACACACACAAACAAATATATATATATATATATATATATATATATATATATATATATATATATATATATATATATATATATATATATATATATATATATATATACAATCAATTAAAGATAATTTAATAGTCCTAGTACAATGCAATCTCTCTGACTGTCAGGAACATTGCCCAGCAGACCGACCGCTACTGCGTCAGCACCTACTGGCTAAACCTCTGCACCAGCATACATCTGCACTAGCATACAGTCGGCTACCGACACTGGATATGCAAGAGGCATGTGAGAGGGTATCAATAAGTCAACAAGCCCCACCCTTCTTTCTAACCTCTAAAACCGCCTCTCTCACGTTCAAGACGGGCGAAATCATCACAACCCAAAACACCGTTACCAACACTGCTCTGAACGCAGTTTCCAGACCTGTTTGTTATGAATAAACTAGATACACTGCCCACCCTGACATAGCTCAGAAAAGCCATCTACTGCCTCACTTGTGGGAAGGTCTCTGGGATCAATGGCATCTCACCTGAAGTCCTCAAGAACGGGAAACCAGCACTACTCCAATCGTTGCATAAAGTCCTTTTCCTCTGCTGAGAACAGGAACACATTCCACAGGACATGCAAGTGCTTCAACGGTGCACCATCAAAGGCCTTCCCAGTCAGCAGTGGAGTGAAACAGGGCTGTGTCCTTGCGCCGACGCTCTTTGCTATCTTCTTCTACATGCTCCTCCAACACACCTTCAAGGACTACTACGAGGGAGTGTACATCCACACCAGGTCTAATGGGAAGCTGTTCAACATCGCTTGTCTCCGTGCTGTGACTAAAGCCACAGAGGTTTTTATCCGTGAATTGCTGTTCGCCGATGAAGCATCATTTGCTTCACACACGGAGGATGGATTTCAGCAGCTGTTATGTCACCTCTCCCACGTCTTCAAAGAATTTTGACTGATCATGTGTTTGAAGAAGGCGAACGTCAAGGCAAAGAATGCAGACGCCACTCATACCGTCATCAATAGGTACAACCTCGAAGTTGTTGAGAAGTACACATACCTTGGGTACATCATCTCCAGCTCGCTATCCATTGACGATGAGGTGAACAGCAGGATTGCCAACGTAGTAGTAATTATAACCAGACTGAACCAGAGGGTCCGTAACAACATCAAACTCACTGAAAAGACCAAAGGGAGAGTCTAACAGGCCTGCGTACTCAGCACCCTCCTCTACGGCAGCGAGGCATGGTCCACTTACACCAGCCACGAAAGTAAACTCAACAGCTTCCACTGGAGATGCATGCGGAACCTTTTTTCTGCATCCAGTAGCAGGAAAAACTACTCAGCACAGAGGTTCTGGAACGCACCAGAATGAACAGCGTGTTCTCAGTTATCATCTAGAAGCGCTTTAGTTCAATCAGTCACGTCAAGAGAATGGATCCACGCCACATTCCCATAGACCTGCTACAAGGCAAGATAGCAGAAGGCATGCGAATGACGGACGACCGGACAGCCACACCTGCGTTACAAAGATGTATGCAAGAAGAACATGAAGATGGCCAAAATCAGTGTCAACGGCTAGGAGAGCTGTGCTGATGACCGTTCCACCTGACACATTGGTGTCCGACAGGGCGTCAAGAAAGCCGTAGACGACAGTATTACAAACCTCGCTACAAAGAGAGCCAGGAGGAAGGCGAAACAACAACAGCCTAAACAAGCATCAATGTTCACCTGCAGCAAGTGCAACAGATACTGTCACTCTATGGATCGACTCTTCAGGCACACGTAAAGGGGTGCAAGACACCCAACCGGAAGCTACTACACCATCGTCTTCTGAAGACGGACGGATGCCGAATATATATATATATATATATATATATATATATATATATATATATATATATATATATATATATATATATATATTTATATATATATATATATATATATATATATATATATATATATATATATATATATATATATATATATATATATATATATATATATATATATATATAGTTTATATATTTAAAAAATCAGAGATTATTAAGATTGTTGTTAGAGGAATATAATCAGGCACACCAAGAGACAAGAAAATTTAATAGCAGATGCACTTTCCCGTCTATATAAATATTATTTCATGTACACTTTGTATAATTCATCAAGGTTTTTCTTATGTATTCTCATATAATTAAACTATGGTAAAAAGGAAGTTTTATTATATACATATTTCCTTTATAATTACTGGGAAAGTGAGGTATATGTAATTTAATTATGTGTAAGTTAGTTTTATTTCTTTTTTATTTTATTTAATTACAATTTATTATAATGATATTTTGTTCTATTGGGTTTGATTTGTTTAGAAATTAAATTCAGTTAAGTTTGACCTGATCAACAGCCAGTAGTAGAATCACTGTATATATTTGCTGAACTTGATTCAGAACCAGTGTCAGTTCTGAGTAAACAACTATATTGAAAGCAAATTATTAATTCTAAGAGTAAGATTCCTTTAGCAGAATCAAGGCCATAGTTGGAGAAAGTAACAAATAACGTGTATATTTTTACAAACCTTTGGTTTTCCCAGTGGGATTAATTTTTGTCTTTCTATCAAATTGTAAACAACTCCCTTCTTAGAACATTCCAACCTCATAAGCAACCTGTTTATAACCTATCATCATGGACAACAGGTAGCTATGTAAGCATGTTTTTTTACACCTGACTATTATCTTAAAGTACAATCTTCAACCATAGAGAAAAGGTACGGAAGCCGAAGAACACCTAATGCAATCATTGATTTATGAATTCTGTACAAGAATTACATATTCAATAAAGTTTATAAACAGTGGTGTAAATATGCTGATCAGAGCGTAATTCTTCCATGACGAAGAGACAGATATGTGTAGATGAATAGACGCATAGGACCACGCATGCTCAGCGAGAATAATTCACCCTGATATATAGACGTATATAAGCACTTGGATAGCAGCATGTTCAGCGTATAATTCGCCCTGATCGATAGGTACATATCGATTGATAGATGTTTGTTCAGCAAAAACTAAGTATTCGTGATCGAGAGACGGATAAACATACATGAAGAAGTGTATAATCTACAATGAGTTGTCTTTCCAGAAAAGATGGAAAGTTGTATGTCAATCGAGAAAATTATAAATGGTGTACATATTTTCAGCAGAAAACAATTATATTGATAGATAGACAGGTACAAGGAGACGAATAGATGTATATATATATATATATATATATATATATATATATATATATATATATATATATATATATATATATATATATATATATATATATGTTCAACAGAGAGTAATTCTTTTTGATGGACAGATACATATCAGTGAGAAATGAATTGAATTAGTAGAGAGAAACTCGCCGTCACCTAAAGACTTCTAATTAGATGGATGAGTTTAAGCATTGAGAGCCAAGAGTAATCGGCCCTGACAGTGGCGTAGGTGTATAATGATGGATATGTAAACTATAACAGCAGAGTTTAATTCGCCCCGACAGAACCACAGACGTATAAAGATGGATAGATAAAAGTGTTCAGCAGAGAGTAATTTCTCCTGGCGGACAAGCAGATGGATAGATGTCGGTTTAAAAATCATAAGCAGAGTGAAATTTTCGCTCTGATAGTGTGACATATTAGTGTAGATGGATATATCAATAGACTTAGGTATATGCAGAAGAGAGTAACTGGCCATGTGAAAAATATGTGTTGATAGATAGATAGATAGATAGATAGATAGATAGATAGATAGATAGATAGATAGATAGATAGATAGATAGATAGATAGATAGATAGATAGATAGATAGATAGATAGATAGGGATAGAGATGGCTTAAAGTAATTCTTTATGATAGAGCAATATATGCATGTAGATATTTTAGCAGATATCAATTTTCCATGACAGAGAGAAAAGATAAGGCATTACTGGATGAGTAGGTGGAGCTGTGTCATTATGTTCAACAGATGGACATAAGAATTAACAGACATACAGATCATGTAGATACATAAATATGTGTGTAGATAGAGTATCGTGTGTGAAGAGAGATTAATGGGTGTGTGAGTGATATGTAGACTTTAACGTAGCTTTAATAATCTTTCAGTCATATCACTACGATGTCTGCAGTATGGCAGTTTATAGTGGTGTCTAGCAATGGGACATCATGCCGCAGACATATGGCATCATGTCCCACCGTGTTACATTATTTTGACACCAGATAGACCAGTCCTAAAACTAACCTTTGAATGTTGGGCGCCTTGCGAGTCAACTGCAAGCACCATTTATATAAGTCTGTAGTAAAACTCGTTTCAAACCGGCGACCATGGCATCCGAAACGGACACTCCAACTACTTAGGCCATTGGAGAAGTTGATAGATTAAATGGATGGTGTATGTTCAGCAGAGAGTAATTAACCATGAATGGCTGTATGACGACCGAAAGATTAGGTATGGTCAGTAAGAAGTTATTGGCAATTTTACGATTCATTGGTCTTAAACTAAGCAATATTGAAGAGGGAAGTCCAACAAGTTTTGCACAGTTTAGCAAATATTATCTTTTCCCTGGAATACAAATTGAAAATTGAAAACGATTTTATAGTATTGTGACATCAATCCCAAATAGCCCTACAATTTCTCCCACAAGTAAAAAAAAAACGTACAGTGTTCAGAAATAATTCCAGATTGTTCCGAATAAATTCAATTTTTAACGTGCCAATGTGTCAATAATCTTGTAGTCCGAATATGCCGAGAGTTTTAATGTATCACAATTATATAATCCAAAAAATGTCCTTAAATGAACGTACAAAAATCCAGAATTATTGTCTTAGTCCGAAACGTCAAAGACCACATTGTAATTACTAGGAATAATTTTTAAAACAAATCTTTTCGTATGTTAAATGAAACACAACTAAAACTGATTTTTCTAATGATATATATTAAGAAAGAAAATAAGTTATTAGGAATTGAACAGTTAAGATACAATAACAGAACCAGTATATGGGTCCTTTTTGACTTGCATTCAGAACATTCTTTATTTCTAATTAATGATAGACCTTGGACTAGACATATGTAAATAAGTTTACTTCTGTGTAATAATAATTTTAAAATGTAATTTAACTTCATGGACACATATCCGCTACGTAAATGTTTCTTTTTACCCAAAGAAAAAGATGTGAATAGTCAAGTATGCTTCAACAGTTAACTACCGACCAAGTTTCAGCCTCACAATACAAATTACATATTCATAACATATATAAATTTTGGTAAAAGACAACATACAGTACAAATTAAATGTACTTAACAGCGATTAAATTTCAGACGAATGCATATAGATGGATGTGTGTGTGTGTGTGTTTGATTTGGATTTCTAACGTAGTGTTAACAATTTTTCAGTCATATCGCTAGGATGTCTGCAGTTTGGCAATTCATAATGATGTCCAGCACTGGGGTATCATGTCACATATATGTCCCACCTAGTCACACTATCCTGACACCAGGACAACCAGTCCTAACACTGACCTCTTAATGCTGAACTACTAGCAAGGAAGCTGTTAATACCATTTTTAGAAGTTTTTGGTATGAATCAGTTGGAGTTTGAACCCGCTACCTCCTGCATCCATGGCGACGCTCTAATCACTAGGCCACCGGAGCGGTCGCATATAGAAAGATGTTTGAAAATATGCTCTGCACTGGATAATATACAATGAGAGATATACGGTTGAATATAGATGTGTAGATGGATAATTATATAATCAGAAAAGAATTATTAGTCCTGGTGGAGCGACGGATGTATCTAGATGAATAATACCATGATAGGTGTAAGTATGTTCATCCGAGACTAATTCATCTTGATAGAGAAACGGATGCATATAAATTGATATATGTATAGTAAGTGCCAATATTTTCGACAGAGAATAAAAGTTATCCTAGACATTCTGACAGATTTATGTAGACCGATTGTAGATGTTCAGCGGATTACTTAACGTAACAGAGATACAGATGAGTGTCGATGGATTGATACATGGGCGTAAATATGTCCAGAG
This sequence comes from Potamilus streckersoni, assembly GCA_016746295.1. Taxonomy (NCBI): domain Eukaryota; kingdom Metazoa; phylum Mollusca; class Bivalvia; order Unionida; family Unionidae; genus Potamilus; species Potamilus streckersoni. Next base: position 1,337,505 of record JAEAOA010001155.1, read on the forward strand.
GAGAATATTGTTCCCAGATAGAGACAGTTATACATAGATGAATATAAGAGTAGGTAAAAGTGTTCATAGCTGTAAGTAATTTGACAGAGACAGATGGTGACTGATCAATGGATTGGTCGATAGTAAACACACTATATTATATTATATTATATTATATTATATTATATTATATTATATTATATTATATTATATTATATTATATTATATTATATTATATTATATTATATTATATTATATTATATTATATTATATTATATTATATTATATTATATATCATATCATATCATATCATATCATATCATATCATATCATATCATATCATATCATATCATATCATATCATATCATATCATATCATATCATATCATATCATATCATATCATCATATCATATCATATCATATCATATCATATCATATCATATCATATCATATCATATCATATCATATCATATCTTATCATCATATCACATCATATCATATCATATCATATCATATCATATCATATCATATCATATCATATCATATCATATCATATCATATCATATCATATCATATCATATATCATATCATATCATATCATATCATATCATATCATATCATATCATATCATATCATATCATATCATTAGATAGATATTAATTCTATAAGGAGAACATACACTAGCACCAGACTACTGAAACTGTAAAATATTTATGGAATTTCACGGTTAATTTCCGCTAGCGAAAGATCAAATCAGAACCTTTCTCTTTCAGGTATGCTCTTTAGCAAAAGCTCTTTGCTACATGCTATAGTGAAAGTTTCATCCAGATGTTTCTTGTCACTCTAAAATAGTTTCGTACAAAATAACATTCATTCTCAGTGTGGATGTGTTTCGCATAGATATTTTTGTTTGTTTCGTTTTTCTTTTTACTTGTTTTTATTGCTGTCGTTCTTTTGTTTGTTTAATTTTAGTTTATATTCTTCGAGGGCGTTCTTCGTTTTTGTTTGTTTCTTTGTTTTTAGTAGGAGTGGGTGGAGGAAGTTTTGTTTTCTTTTGTTCTGTTTATCATTTCGGTTGCTTTTATAGCTGTTGTTATTTTGTTTCTTTAATATTCTCTTTCATCCTTTGAGGGTATTCTTTCTGTTTTGGTTGGTTTATAGTAGGTGTGAATAGATGAATATTACAAACATTTCGCTAAATAAATATAGTTTTGTATATCACACACACTATAATGCTTAATTTGGGGCCCCGAATGGCTGAGTGGTCTAAAGCGCTGTCCGTTACGGATCACTGCCATCTCAACGCTGTCTGCGTGTGTTCGAGTCAAAGATTGGGCGAATGTGGATATGTGATAAAGCTTGCCAGTAGCTTCTCGTGGGTCGGTGGTCCTTTCCTGTGATTTCCCGGTTTTTTCCTCCACCATTAATACTGGCCGCCATGTATAACCTATCGTGTGCTGAAAAATGGCGTTAAGCACCACCACAACAACAGCAACATAATGCTTAATTTGAATTTCTGCCTGCTTTGATGATTGTCCCAATGAGTAATTAGCAAATCAAACTGTTACAACCATGAAGTTGATACTTTCAAAGCCGGGTCTTTTAATTGAACTTTCCATCTTGCAGGTCATACTCTCAATAGATAGATAGATAGATAGATAGATAGATAGATAGATAGATAGATAGATAGATAGATAGATAGATAGATAGATAGATAGACAGACATATAAATGCACATAAAACGAATATATATATATATATATATATATATATATATATATATATATATACAATATATATACATACATCTGATATTATCTGACTACGTTTATCAAACATGATGTCTGGTTACCGTCCAATTACCAGTTCACTGCTGAAAATAAGTTTTAATGTTATTTTACTATCAGTAAAGTCAGAAGTGTAAACATCGTTAAAATTGTTGCTGTTCTCATTCACAGTCAATGCCTTCATTTCCCTTGCGTAAACTATAATCTATAGAAAAGTATGACTCCTCTGAAATAGCAGGAACGTTTAAAGCTTTTTCGTTATTTTGGCTCCTCTTGTCAGAGCGGAAATTACTCGTAAGGTGCCTTTTATAAACAATCTCTATCTGAACCTCTTGGTTGTATTTATCTGGCGTTGTTGTTGCTATGCTCCTGTGCCAAATTATATCTATTAGTTTAAGGGTTTATCTTCCTCTGTAGTCTGCCAACACTTTTCCTGGCAATTTTATACTCCATAAATTTTGTCTTAAATGTCACGTATTTTGACCTTTTATCTGGTATAAAGCTTATATAGTATGTTATGAGTCCATGATATCATATGATAAAACGCTCTATCTAACTAATGAAACAGATTTTTACCAACAAGGTCCTTTGCATGGTGCAATATGATCGCCTTATCTATGCTTACATGTGTGTGTTTTGTTGATAACACACTAGATTTGATGTGCATTAACAAGTATGCAAACTACGATAAAATTGTCAAAATGAACGCATGTTTTTATTAAGCTTTGCCCCTGTTTTGATATCCGGAGCTAACGTGTCATATGGCATTTATGTTTTATAGTATTTCCCATTTAGTTCTACCTTGCCCTTCCCAATATTAGCAATAAAAGTTTTCTTCAGAGCGATCGTTTCTGATAATTCGCCAGATAGGAATGATGGAACTAATGTCAAGAATTGATAGAACTACTAAATATGAATTCAAATGACAAAATAGAGAATAAAACGTCCGCCTGTTCAAACTTGTGCTGAAACACGTTTTTTTTTGAAAGCATATTCATGTCAGTAAAACTAAGGTATGGAGAGCTCAATTTTTACAGTTTCAGTCGCCATAAACTTGTATTCGACTTCGTAAACAAATTTACTAGTAATACCCTTCCGCTGATGAAGTTTCAGGAAATTGCTCTAGAATAATGTCAAGCAATTTAACTCATCAATATCATCCCTATATTATCCCTATAGACGGCCGTAATTATGACATGAATTAGTCGTACATTATTACCAACAATCGGCATATAGAGATTTATAATCAATGTAAAATAACGCCGGAACAACAAACCATGTGTTACAAATATTTGACATGGAGATTTCTAGATTAGGAAGCCTAATTTTTGCGCATTTTCAGAGCAAATTTGAGATTTCATCTTAGTAGGAATGAAAGAAAATCACATTAATTCTCTCATTAAAGTTATTATCACAAAGTCGGAGATTTTTCATGTAGCTGAATTAGTTTAAATATTGTTATTACAATACAAGTAATATATTTGTAACTGGAAAACAATAAAAATTCACAAACACATGTAGATTACTTTTAAATATTCACAACCAATTCTGAGGGCGAGTAGATATTGATTAACACAATACACGGAATATTAAATATGATGGTATAGAGACCGAAAATTAATTAATGTCGTGCGCCATATGTTCCTTCCGTGAGGTACTATTAGCATTAGCTCCAGTTCACAAATTGTTAATTTCGGTGACGACTATTAATTTCCGTGATAAAGTTAATAATTCGAGAATGATTGATTATTTACAAAGAGCAAGATATTAATTTGAAATCAATATATATATATTTTTTATCTGCGCGCGGCGTATTTCTCTTTTGAGCTTTAATAATTTGGGAGCGATGAAACTAGTGTACAAATAAGACTTTTAATGAACGCTTCTTCGACAACATTATTAGCAATAAATGTTTATCTAGACTTTATGATTCTCTAAGTTGCATCTCGTACACCAAGAGCATTGCCTATTTTAACAAGATAGATTGCGTACAGAATGCATCCGACACACAAATACAATCCGTCTTTTTTTTACTGTAACGAAAGGTGGATAACCTATCGGTTAACAAAGATAGTAGGAAATTAGAACAATATTCATGCCCACCTTCGTCAAAAATTGTTGTTTAATCTATAATTACCTTGATGAGCATTAACTCTATTCAACAACGTTGACTAGCAAAGAACATAATGATGCTTACAGAAATTTCAGATTGCTTTTCAAGCATTATTATAATAAATGACGCATTCAAGAAACACGGTACTGTATGTATGGAAAACGGCAACCAGTCTGGAAATGGATGAACATTAAATAGAGTATATATGGGTTTGGCTAGCCAAACTTAGTTGATAATGAGATTTATTTTCTTGGAAAAGGAATTTTTTGATAGCTTCTCCTAATTGTAACTGAAAGAATGTAATCATTTTAATCCTTTAACAGTATTGCGTTTGGAACACTCAATACTAAAATTAACACCCGATTGTTTCGTTTGCAATTGAAACCAAATTTTTCAAATACATGTAAGTCCAAAACATGCCACGGCTCATATTCCTTTCCTCTACAGAGAAACTATCATCCAGGTTGCGTCTAAGCTGATAGATTTAAATTTGATAATGAGCAATCAAAAATTTAAAGTTATTGAATTTTTAATATCATGGTGTTTGCATAGGTTTACAATCGAAACTGAATTAGTACCGAGTCATTCACCAAAACCATAAAGTACAGACCAATAAAAATGTGCTTACAGAAATTTCAGAATGCTTCAAACATCATAATAAATTACACAAATTTTGTCAAATGTGATACCTTTCCCGTTTTATTATAACTATATGTCAGAGACAAATGGTTGTACAAAGTGTTATTTGCTCTCATGTTGATGGAACCAAGTTATGCCAATAGTGAATTGATGTTAACAAAATTAATATCAGGACACCCTAATGGAGAACCGTACTTGGCAGGATATTACACTTGACGTCCTAAACAAATCAATTTGCCATTTAATAAGGATGTATCCTAAGATTAGATATCATCAAAACACCAGCTAAAGCATCTCACAAAAGTAGTTTTTATTTTTCATCGACAGTTTAGTTATCATGAATTATCTGTAAAATATGTTGTTGATAATTATACGCAATATTGATTAAGCATGACAGAGTGCTATCAAGCACATAACATTAGGACATAATTTAAAACATAACCTATCTTAATTGCGTTCATATTCTGGCACGTTCTTTTTTTCCTGTCAGATTTCCAACAACTCACTTTCTTTTTGATTTTATTATTTTCTCATTACTTAACTTTTATTTATCATGTAATCATGTAGTTCACTACTATAAAACTGCAAAAAGTCTTCCGTTATGTTCCATATTTCCTTTTGTTTTTATTTTATAAAAATAATAGAAAATACATTTACTATTTATTTTTATCAGCAACATTTCCAGAAAAAGTTAACCATTGACATTAAGTTGATAATCAGAATATAAAATTACACTTATGCTGAACGGATCTGTTACACCATTTTGATCTGTTCCAAGTAATAGCCTTTTTCTAACAAGGTTAACGATTTAAATTATTTAAAATAGAAAATAATTCCTAAGTGATGACCTAACATATGCTTTAAAGCATTAGATGTAATATGTACAGCTCAATAATCTGGTCCATAACCCATGACGGTTAGGAATCATAACAAAATCAAACCTTGTTCCAATTCAATTAATGTGCTTTTTTCTTTGTAAATTATATATATGAGTATTTTTATGTATATATATGTATATATATTTATATATACCAGACATATATATATAAATATATATATTTATATCCATCCATCCATCCATCCATCCATCCATCCATCCATCCATCCATCCATCCATCCATTCATCCATCCTGAGACTGGCACAGTATTCGGAACAATAATACTATATGTTATATTATTTATATTTTGTAGCTACGGGTCTTTCACCTTTGCGATCTAAGCTCACAAATGTATCTTCTTTTCTGTTTTCTTTGGCCCTTCCATTATACGTTCCATTGAAGCATCATGCCAAGTAGATAATCTGATGATTTCGCAGTCCTTTTAATAGCGCCGGATTAATATATGCAACATAAACAATGATTGAATTTCATGTCCTCATTGGGAGGTCGAATATTCCATGACCCATCTTTCTTCTGACTGATATCCTTCCCTGACATCTTTCACATTAATTTTATGGTTACTGGTTGTGTGACAACCGTTGTTTGGATAAATTCCAATATGTGGCATTGATCGCAAATGGATCAATATAGATTAACTTCAATCTCTAATATTTCTGTACATTTTCCCAAGTAGAATGTACCTTCTCTCACACTGTAAAGTTTCAAACTTTTCTTCTGATATTTTCTCCTTACTCTCAATATGGTCTTCTTTGGCCATTTGATTGCTTCTTTGCAGTTCATTTATGATTTCTTTGAGTGGGGGTAATTTTCGACAGTTCTTTATTTCCCACACGCGACTCTTCCATAAAATTGTATGTTTTTATTCACTTTCTTCGACAACAGCTTTACCACACGATGCTTATTCCATCCATTAATTATTGAGCTAATTTCTCTATAAACTGATCAAAATGTTTTGACATACTTGCCAGTGTCTGGTTTATTTCTTCAGCATGTGAAATAAGTTTCAATCCGTCTAGGTTAGTATTTCGTAATGAAACATTGTCATTCTATGTTGTAACATCAACATGCTGGGTACTCAGAATTGGTGCATGAGATAAATATATTTGAGGCTCTAGGTCAGAACAAATTGCTGCTGGGTAATCAGACTCATTTTGAACAGCTTATCGACAGTGAAAAATGGATGAATGTATGGATGAATGGGTCGTTCGATTTTTGGATGGATCGATGGATGGATGGATGGTTTATATGCATCTTGGTCAAACCCGACATTGCAGAAGATTCTATGTATAAAAGACTGAAATTGATGCCTGTCAGTTTGATTCGTGTGTCTGCAGCGAGATGGACGGCTTCCATTATCTATCTCTAAAATAACTTTGCAATTTTTTTCAATTCTTATGATCCTCAATAGCCCGCAAAGAGTGTCTCCTTAATTGTTACCAGATCTATTCTTATGTTTCGAAATATGTTCATACATCTTTAATTTTTATGCCTCAAAATAGGACAGTATCCTTTGCTACATATCAATTAACATCTGTATTGCAAATACGCATGTCTAACAAAATCCATATTCCGATGATAAACCAATAGTCTTGTATTGTATTTCTTGCGATATAAAGGATGGGCAAGAAGTTTTAATTTTGGTACGTTTACAAAATTCTTTAATGCTTATCAAGGTCAGAATGATTATTCTGCAGTCTCAGCAAATATCTAAAACCCAGGAATTGTCTTAAAAGTTCAGAATCTGCAAGCAATTTCCCGTCATAATAGAAATTGGTTTAAATGTTGCTGTTGAGCCAAACGTCTGTTTGTTGCTAATATCGCTGACAGAGCTTTTTAGGATATTGAACTTGTCTGCTATTAAGCATAAAATAGAGACTTCCCAAGACATAATTGTCTTCAGACAGAAAGGAATTCCGTTATGTCTCTGCACGTAAATACCTATCCCAATCGTGAGACATAATCCTTCCAGACACTGAATGAATCACGAATTGCATATCAAATGTCGGCACTTTCATAGATAAACTTTGAATTCAGGCCCCCATTATTCGGGAAGGTTTTATATTCCACATAGAGTAGCAAATAACGACAGCATAATGAGAATATGAATACTAACATATGCGCATGTCGCTTATACAAAACTGTTCAATTATCCGGAATTTCTAACTTTATTCTTTCAATCTGTTGATCAACATGGTTGAAACATAAAACATCAAAATTACCGCTTTACGTTTTGGAAGATAAAAATGCTATACACTCTTAAAATCTTAAAAAGACCAAACATGGCACATTTAGCACTTAATTTATTCAATGACAGATCCCTGAAAGTAAACTGATCATCGAGATGGCGTAACACAATGAACACCGAAGTACATTTGAAAGTTTAGTCCCTGTAACATTGATGGCCTTTGTACAAATAAGCTTCAACCCATCAGAGATCTACCATCGTCATATATACTACACTGAAGATTCAGCTGGAACTTTTAAATAATTAATAGGTCAAACAAGTTAAAACAATGCACAATTACCGTAATTCCAAAAATTGAAAATCCAAATATTTTCTAAAATACTTAAATTCACTTTTGTAAAACAAAATAGCATGATACTTTTATCAATCCATTTACGTTACACAATTTGGATGAGGAAGATGTTTTCCAATAACAAATCATCTCTATTATTGATCCTTTCCATGTAGAACATTTCCTGAATTCACAAAGTATATATCGATCGAATTATAAACTATACAGCCAAATCGATTAACTAGAATAATAATATCATTTTATCCGGCTCATTAACCTCTCATAACAATTACAAAGCTTTGCATTTTAACCAATGTGACTAAACAACAATGACAACCAATATTTCGTCGTATTATTGGCATGGTTTCAGAATGTCATTTATAATCAATACAGTTCTCAGTTTCTTCACTCTATTAATTTGTATGAAGCTCGATTGTGCTTATATTTGTCTTCATATGTTTGATTGGCATTTATTTCGTTATTTAGCGAATATTATTTTTCTACGATAATCCTGGTTCTACTACCTTTTATCCTCTATTCATTTCACACAGAAGCAGCATTAGACGATGCAGTAGTAGTGAATAAAATGTGTTGACTTTAATAGTATGGATTGTCAATGTTAAGATCATATTGTCTTGCTTTGTTTGTTACTTTTGTGTGGGAGGTTGTACTTTTTATTTGCTTTATTTGTCTGGTTTCAGCGAAAGTCGAATCTCAATTTATGAACACTCAAATGAAGCGGTAAACGTCGATAACAAATATAAAAACGTTTCTGATCACTGTTTTATGTTAAAAACGAAAAAGAAAAAAAGCTATTCAAATTTCAGATTTCATAATACAATGTAATGTTTCCGTTGTTAAAGCGCTTATTTGTTACGATGTCTTTAGTTAATTCTTTTCCATGCTCCAGATCTACTAACATAAACAATGAACGTAGACGAGGGTGTACGCAAGAGTTAACTTCGATGTGATGTGATTATGATAGTTAACGTAGCTTTAACAATTTTTAGTCATATCCCTACGATGCCTGCAGTGTGGCAATTTACAGTGATGTCTAGAACTGGTGCATCATGCCGCAGATATGTAGCATGATGTCCCACCCAGTCATATTATCCTAACACCAGGCCGACCAGTCCTAACACTATCCTCTTAATGCTGAGAGCAAAATGAGGCAGCTGTTAGTACCATTTTTGTAAGTCTTTGGTATGTCTCGACCGGGGATAGAACCCACGACCTCCCGCATCCGAGGCAGACACATTAATCACTAGGCCACGGGGCAGTTGAGTAAACTTCAACGATTCGTTGAGAAATAAACTTTTGCAATCCATTAAGCATAATTCCTATCTTTCCTAAGGAATTAAACAAGTAACAGATGTTTGACAGGCAAATAGGTTTTAATTATACAGGCTTTGAACCGTATTTCGATGAATTCATCAATGAGAATAGACACTAGCGTTTCTAGAACAAATGGATTTCAAAATTCGCTTTGCATCGTTTTGTTTTGTTGTTTTTTTTTCTCTTTTGGTTTTGTTGTTTTTGGCAGTTTGTTTCTTTTATAAGATTTTTTATTTGTTTGTTTCTTTGTTTTCTTCTAATACTAGAATGCCTTGAATTAGGGCAGGAATACAAATGCTATTATTTTCCTCGGAAAAATTTACTACGTACGACTAGAGAATGGAACACAATTGGATGTGTTAATTATATTTAATCTGCATTTGTTACTTTTCTTTTTTCACGATTATAGGTTCTGTATAATTTTATTTTGGACATTACCTTGTCCAATCAAGTTTGCTATCTACCACCCCTTTGGACAGTGATGTTGTTTCTATTTTGTAAACAAATAATATACATTTTATATTTCATTAGAAGTGTGAGTTGGGTATTGTGAATATAATAAATAAAGTCAACTCATTTTCTTCTTTATAATTTTAGTAACATATTTTATGTTTGTAACTTAGAATTTTCTAGAAATGAACTCTGGGCCTTCATCCTGGCTCTACCTTTTTCTCGTGATTTCTTCTAAGGTATTTTTTGCTTCAAAATCTTCGTTCTTGCGAAAACGTCTATGCTGCAAGCATATGTGTTGATCCGTTCAGGTTTAGGTTTGGTGGATTATTTATTCAAAATTATTTTCTCTGGAATTACAGAGTGATTAATAGTATTATTGTACAGAAACATGAATTTGGAATTATATTGAATTCAGAAAGGTTGCCTTGGATAATAATATGATAATTTGAAGGATAGATAGATAGATAGATAGATAGATAGATAGATAGATAGATAGATAGATAGATAGATAGATAGATAGATAGATAGATAGATAGATAGATAGATAGATAGATAGATAGATAGATAGATAGGTAGGTAGGTAGGTAGGTAGGTAGGTAGGTAGGTAGGTAGGTAAAGAATTATTGTTAGTCTAAGATCATTTGGGGAAAATATATATTTGCACTATATCTAAGCCAATTTTGCAACTTTAATAAAATTATTCATTGAACAGTCAAAAGCAAAAAGTATGCAGCAAGATGCATTTTTTGCACCCTATTTAAGGCAGAGTGCATTATGTTATAATGTCCGTTCGTCTGTCATATACCTTTCCGTCGGTGTCACCAATTAGCTTACACTCAACCGCTGAAAACGTCTACCAACTACAATTAACAAACTATGTGGATTTCTGGCACACTCGGTAATGTATAATGTCTCTCGTTTTGGGTCAAAAGATCAAGGTTGCTGTGACTTATAGCTAAAGATTTAAATGAATGCATGAGTTGTATATACTTTACGACCGGCAATGTCTTATAAAAATGACATCTTGCACCAAATGCACTGCATGAAAAGCTATTTACCTTGGCTGGGTTTTGTTTGCCATAGTCGATCGGATTTTTGTTTCAGCACTTCAGTCACATAAAGCTACAGGCAAAAAAAAAAAAACTAACACTTTACAACTGATTTGTTATTTACGTGATCAGATTGAAATTGTTTTTTTATTTTCAATTATTGATTATTTGCTGGGTTTGTTTCAGACACTGATAAGAAAAGGCTTCTAAAATTGAATTCAAAACGAGATATATGGACACTGGGACATGTAAGAAGCGTTACAGAACGTTGTTATGTGAGCATTAATGTTGGGAGCAGTTTAAATTCACTCGAGGATTATATAATGATCCAGGAGAAGTCAGAACAACTTGTCCGACATTTGCTAATCAAGGACACTACACAGGAACAATATTAATATAGTCTCCACCATGCTCAAACATTTCGGATGGGAAGAGCTTCAAGCCAACATATAGTATCTGGTATCATGTACCAGACTGTACACCAACTAGTTGACATTCTTACAGCATCAAACTTCCAACAAACAGAATTCTACAATGAAGGACATTTATGCAGATTTATCATTCCCCTTCACCAGAGTCGATGAAAACATCTTCCCATTAGAAATCCGCCTACGGAAATCCCTACCAGCCACATAGTAAACGCCGATCCCATGTATGCTTTTAGAGCTAACGTTTGCATGGGAAACTCCAGACGAGGAATGTTTTTTAACCTGTTTTAGCTGCCATTGGACGTCCCACCACATGTATATAGTTCACACGATGTGGTAGTATGTTCCAGAAGAACTTGGCACATTATTGGAAGAAAAAAAAGAAAAAAGAAACTCTATGAAAGTTGGTTTGATAATTGGTAATACAGCGCAATGTGTTTTGGGGGGGAAGATGTGTCACCCAGTTTATGAAAAGTGTCTAATATCTCTGTCCGTGAGAAGTTATGAGCTACTTTTATAAAATAATTAAATAAACAAAAAAAGAGTAATATATAAATCGTACACTTTCCAAAAAATACAAAACTTGCTATCGTAATCTTTATATAGGAATTTGTTTAAATTGTAAGGAATGAAATAAGCAAATTTCAGAATTTGAAGAAAATATATCAAGATATTTAACGCTTAGTAATGGTACAAATCAAGCAATATTCATCTAAGTAAAACGAATGATTTTAAAATGTTTATCTTAAACAATTTCACGTACATAAAATAGAAAAAAAATTAATAAACTCAAGCCAAAACTTAATAAACTCAAGCCAAAAATTAATAAACTCAAGCAGTAAGGTAGATAAGAATGCATTATCGGTAGTATTAAATTTAATAATGAGCTTTACGGTTATTTGATTCGTTTACACTACTTGAACAGCCACTCATACGCATTGCCTGACAAATTGACGTGAGACCTGATAGCACTCCTGAAACAGTCCTAGGGAAGTGAAGGCTGGTTTGCATTAACCTACAGTTGTTCATGCATGATGCGTACGCATTCAGTAGTACACTTCCATGTATACAGATCTCTGACAAGAATGCCCCTCATTCTGCAGGTAAAGTGGACTATAACTATAAATGCCCACAGCATACTGCGTTGTAAGGTGACCACTGACTAAAAACACCTAAGTCTATTCCATTGTAAACTAGTTTTTGATTAGTAATCCAATCGGTATACTGTATTGCAATGTGGTGTTTGCCTATAAACCCAACGGTATAATGTGGTCTTTGACACCTCTTTACAGTAAAGTTGTAAGGTGGTCTTTAAAATGGGAGTACCTCAGTATTCCGCATTGTGTAGTTGACTGATTAGAACGACCCTAATTATATTGCATATAAAGAGGAATTTGTCTTGAAAGCCCCTTATTATAATGGATTGTAAAATGATCAATCTATAAACACCCTCACTGTACTGAATTATAAAGTGTATTTTGACATTTTTGGAGAATATTTTGGGTAAGAAACTTCATTGATGAGAACATACATAATTTGTATAGATCTTATCAACAGCAATATAAAAAATGAACACAATAAACCATAACATTGTACAGAATGAACACCACACGTAAACTATCAAAGGTAACATTGTAAAGAATGAATATCATACGTATACTATCAAAATAAACATTGTAAATGATGAACACCATACGTATACGATAAACGGGAGCATTGTAAAGAACGAATACCATACGTGTAATATGAACGGTAACATTGTAATGAATGAAAACCATACGTGTAATATGAACGGTAACATTGTAAAGAATAAACACTTATAAATATCTTAGAAACTGGCGACAGTAACACAAATGTCGGATGCAGATAAAGTAAAGATATATACGTAATACATTAAATCCATTTATATCATGGTACGAATACCGAACTGCCACTGTTAAAAGTGAATGATGTATATGTAACTAAAGACTTGTCTGGGCATTGTCTTGAAAAAAGGAGAAGTAATATTTGTATCACAACTATTCTTCTTGTAAAGATTCCTATTTAATATTGATTGTGCATTTGACACTGATTTTGGAAAGGATCAATATTCTAGAGATTGGAAAAAACAGGATACGTTTCAGTTTTATTGCAAGTACAAAGCCCAATATAATGCACATGGCACACTGAGGTAACGTTGACCTTATCGACTATAGTGCAACGTATTTCATATTTTCACTCTCAATCTGGTTTTCCTAAGAGTTTCAGGATGCGTATAATGAAATTAAATATACCTGCTTTTGTCTCGTTGAGCAACACGTTAGTTATCAATATGAGTAGCATGTCCTTCATAATCACAGTTACAGTATTAATGATAACAGAGTTTGCAAAGTAATAATCATCGATACTACATTATCTGTGATTCGTGTTTACAGTTCAATTTATAATACACTTTGCAAAGTAATTGATAATTATTGATAACTACATTACCTGTTCTTCGATTTATAATTAAAAGAAAAATTGCACGAGTATGGCTAATTATAGCCACTGTTGGTGGTGGTGTGGTGTATATAAATTTTAACGCAGCTGTAACAATTTTTCAGTCATATCGCTACGATGTCTGCAGTGTGGTAGTTTATAGTGATGTGGAGGATGAACCCTGGAAAACCTAGGGAAGAACCACCGACCCACGAGAAGCTACTGGCAGGCTTTCTCACTTACCCACGTTAGCCGAGTCTGGACTTCTGACATTGCATGTCTGTTGATGAAATAATGGATGGATAGACTATTTGGATGGAAGAGGACTGAGATATTTAGATGGATGGATGGATGGATGGATGGATGGATGGATGGATGGATGGATGGATGGATGGATGGATGGATGGATGGATGGATGGATGGATGGATGGATGGATCGATCGATCGATCGATCGATCGATCGATCGATCGATGGATGGATGGATGGATGGATGGATGGATGGATGGATGGACGGACAATCGGACAGATAAATGCATATATAGAAGAATGGATAGTCGTACGGACGGACAGACAAACAGACAGACAGATGAATATATAGAATGATAGAAGGATGGGTGGATAGAGAGATGGATGAACGGACAGACAGAGAGACAGATTGATAGATTGGCATAAGGATGCTAACCTTAATTAAATATAAGATACTAATTGATAATATTATTGCGTATTTTATAATTTTTAAACCTGAAAATTAATACATTAATTTGGTTTGACCCACATTTTATACACATTAATCTCTGTTTAAGAATCAGCACAGCTTTTATTAAGTATATCTGTAAATTTATCTTCACTGCATATTATCAAGGATATAAAGTTTGATAAATTTATTCAAAATCGAGGGTTTTAATTATTTCTTCTGTGTTACTAAATTTAAGTGTTTAATTTTTAATAAGATTTTCATTTCTTAACTCTGAAAATATGCAAATTAAATTAATCATTAGTTAAAACTAGCATCAAAGCATTTTTGTGTACGAGAGAATATATAAACTAATTTTTGTTCATGTATCCTACTAACAAATACTTCACAATTTTGCCTAGTTTTTTTTTTAAATAAAGGTTCAAAATGTTCTCATCCCTCTGTTTTGTTTACACGTTTATTAACTGTCTAACATAAAATGCCACTAACGCACCCATATTTATTTTGTTATTGAAAATGTATCTATATTTATTATGTTAATGATGAAATAGAGGAACAGAAGGATTTACAAAGTATATGTTATGAATGAGCTATTTTCACTCCCTCAACATCTTTCTGTTTGGTAGAGTTTACTGAGAACCGCATTGCTAAAGCAATAAAGCATGGATTGTATTTTATAGAATAGGTAGGTAATTTACATAATTTAGTGGAATAGATGGAGCGTGTATGAGCGTGTATGATATTTGAAGCCATAAGTGGGTAATTTCCAATGATATTTGAATAGTTTGGAATTTTCCAATGATATTTGTTGTAATAGATAGGGCGTGCATGGTATTTGCTTCAATTGGTAGTGTATTTTCATTGATATTTTTGCTGGTTGGGAATTTTTAATGATATTTATTTGAATTAGTAAGGAAGTTCCAGGAATAGCCAGGGCATGTAAAATATTTTGAAAAAAATAGGTTAAGAATTTCCAATCTCACTGTACATTCATTATATTCAATAGTAGAGGCAAGGTAGAATCCAGACAAAAGCTCGTCATCAATGTACCAAGCCAATCTTAGGTTAACTATGTATTCTGAGACAGCAGGTACTGTGATCGGCTTGGTGCCATTTACTTTCATTATGATGCTCGTGTAGTAATGCTCAGAGACAATTATGACTGGAGGTAATGCCAACCGTGACATGTACAGTTAATTTTGCATGCTTCAGACGTTTATGATATTTACAGGCACTATAATGCAAAGTACGTTAAATTTCTATACTGAAAAAAAGAAGTACCGATCAAAATGCACAATCTTATGGTGTACTTTTTTAATTCAAGTAATTTCCAATAGATTTTAATCTCATCCTAAATTCATAATATGCTTATTAACGGATGTATATCCATCTCTTCAAACAAAATCTGCTGTTACACAAATAGCCTAAAACAACCATGGAAAAAATGCTCACAAATTCCAACAGGGTCTTCGTAAAATGACAAACAAGAGAACATCAATTCCTAACTTAACGGGAAAATATCAGTTACAGCTAATTTTGGAAACGAATTATTATCACGTGGCCACCAGATATCTTTTCATGTTATGGTTTATTCGATCACATTTACGTTGTTGTTGCTTTATATATATATATATATATATATATATATATATATATATATATATATATATATATATATATATATATATATATATATATATATATATATATATATATATATATATATATATATATATGTCTGGTATATATATATATATATATATATATATATATATATATATATATATATATATATATATATATATATATATATATATGTCTGGTATATATATATATATATATATATATATATATGTCTGGTATATATATATATATATATATATATATATAAGTATATATCTATTTATATAAATATCTATATATTTATATAAATATATATATATATATTTATATATGTATATATATATATATATATATATATATATATATATATATATATATATATATATATATATATATATTTATATATATATATATATATATATATATATATATATATATATATATATATATATTGATTTAATTCTGTAGCTCTGGCAGAAGATGCATAATGTATGGCAACAAATATAACCTAATTTGTCTACAAAATCTCTGAAAATCTAAACTGTAAAGTTCAATCAATCAGAAAAAGAGAGGTTACATTTTAAAACGTAGATTTTAACACTTACTTTTCAACACCCACATATTAATATTTTGACTTCAATATCAACGTCACAACTATTTATGCGGTGATGAATAATGGACTTAAATGTTCGATTATAAAAATTGCATAATCCCCTTTAACTTGTCTTCCTAAAAAATCTGTCCTAAAGGAAATTACAATGTTTTCTATGAGTACATTTGCAAATGTAATTTAGACAGACATTAAGTAAATTTGCACCGCAAAAAATTTAAATGTCACGCACATATACACACTAACCTACCTACTTAGCAACCTGTCTTCCTAACCACCTACCTACAATTTACCTGCCTTAGGGATTTTTTGATGGTACCCCAAGATATGATATCCGAACAACGTTTTCATTATCTATATATTTTCGTAGGTTATTGTGGTTGTTTTGTTTAGCCCTGTAGGTCACATTCTCTATCACGTCTTTGTCTTAGCCTTATCACGTCTTTGTCTTAGCCTCGGTTCATCAAAACGTCTAGATAACTTCAGATATCTTTTGGTATGTTTCCTCGTTGGAGCACATTCTGCATATCCTCATTTCCAAGCAATGTGGGATGTTCCGAATGCATTGTTTTAAATGACAACTGCTTGGAAGAAGATACTGGTGTTTATCATTTGGTTTTCAGTGTATGTCTATATGGATTTGTTTTCTACCAGTCTGATTGTTGGTTCCATGATTACGTGGTTTGAGTTGGAGACTTCTGTCATGGATTTATAAAGGATAGCAGTTGTTTGCTTTTTAAGTGAAATCTTTTAGATTTTTTTCTTCCATGTTGCCACTTCATTTTTATATCATCGATGAAATGTACCCACTGGAATTGTGTTATTTTCCAGTGATGCTTACAGTTGCCCAAGGTAAGTAAAATCATCCAGGAAAACTGGTCCTTCGTGGAATCGTGTGATACACTGAGATTAATCCTCTAGAACAAAATAATAGTAGCCTTCTGGAAACCAAACCACCCCACGGAAACCAAAACACACTATCTTAGTCAGGGCGAAGCTAATGCCAATCAATAACCCAGACCACCCTAGTAAATCGGACCACTGTGACAATAAATAGTAATTGTAATTTATCTTCTCATGGAAAACTTGTAGTATTCAGTATGTCGGAGAAAATAAAAAGTACACATAAGGATCCATCTTCACAGATCTGATTGGATGTCAAACAAACTGTTCTGAAGTCCAGTTGCAGAGCACTTTTCTTCACGTGGCAACACATTCGGTGGTGCAACACTTGTGGCAACTGACCACAGTCCAACTTGAGATCGAAAACCAGAACGAAAATAATTTATTGAAAGCAAGCTGTTAAAACTGTGACATTATAACCTGGTTGGCTTTTGGTTTTATAACAGAACACTTTTTATTTTGATACAAAATACAACTATGTATTCTGAAACAGCCTGCATCGTCTTCTATATAGCGCGGCATAAAATGAACCGAACTCCTTGTTTAGAAATCATGCACAATATACATAAATATATCTCGGGTACCGTTGAATACACAACGAAACCCGAGTACATTTTTCAATACAAAAACCGATTTTTACAAATCCGTTGCTATACCGTCCCCCTAAAAAAGTGGTACCACTCTTAGAAAAATCACTGAATGGAAACTTGAAACATTCAATTTTAAATACGTAACGAAAATGATCTGCTAATTACACCCTTGTTAAAAATCAGCAGCCACATTTTCCGACCCACGAATCACCTAAATTCGAAAACTATACGGTTGCAAAGACAACGGCCAACGCATCAGTTTTGCTTTAGTAGCCTATAATTTGTTCAAGTAAAAACGCGGTTCGTTTGTAATATAAACTTCCTCCCGAAAAGATATATATTGAATTTTCCTATCTCCCATGCTAAGACTAGGCACTCCGTATCAATCACAGAGTAGTTTTACTTACATAAGCAATGAGCAATTTCATCCACTCTCAACACTGTAGCAAAACAGCCCCAATTCCCGTAACGGACGCATCAGTCCAAAGCACAAAATGTTTAATTTAGTTCTGGTAACTTTAAGATTGGTGCACTTATCAGTCTCTGTTTTAAAGCGTTAAACACATTTTCCTGGCACACACCCCAGGAAACGTTATTCGGTTGCCCTTTCCTAGTCAAGTATATTAATGGGCTGGCAATAGCCGCAATATTGGGAACAAATTTCCTGTAAAACATCTTACATGTTTCTTGGTTTTTGGTCTAGGTGCATCTCTAATTGCTCCTATTTTGTCTGGGTGAGGCCTTAACTGACCTAGTCCACTTACAAGATGTCCCAAACATTCCCTATTAAAATATCTTATTCTATATTTAGTGGGCCTAGCTGTAAGATTAGAAGTGTGAAGTCTCTCGATCAGAACCCTTACTATCTTATCATGTTCATTCCATGTGTATGTATCAACAAATATATAATCTACAAAACTATCGACGTTCTCCGTACAGTTTCATAGCTTGAGCACGAGACGAACGCACGACGCATCAGCATGGACTAATCCGAAAGGCACGACTTTAAATTGAAAAAGACCTTTGTGAGTCGCGAATGCCGTTAACTCGTTGGCATAATCAGCGATTGGTACTTGCCACTGTCTCTTGGTATGGTCTAATTTGAAAACCTATTATGACCTGCAAACATTGAAAATAAACATTCTTTGTCTGACATTTTTTCAGCATCGAACAAGGTGATTTTGTTTAAGTGCAGAATGTCAATACAAAATCATAATCCGAACTCTTGTATTGACAAGAAATGGTGGACATCACTAGGTTTATCAACTAGTACTCATTGTAGTAATTGAGTCCAATACTCTCTTGGCCATTTCAAATTTTTCTGCAGTTTTTCAAAACGAGGAAAATATTTGTCCACTTCTTTTTCGCTAATATTTTCTGCCTTAATATTTTTTGTAATATCAAAACTTGTATCTTTTGATGATGTGGAATCCTGCTTGCCACCTGCCAGCTCTAATTCCTTCATTCTAAGTTCAAATTCCCTTTCGTCCTTCTTTCTTTGTATTTGCATCTCTCTGTCTCTCTCCTCTTTTTCAAACTGTAATTGTTTATCTTTTTCCCTCTCCTCCCTCTCTTTCTCTTTCTCTTTTGTTTCAAATGTTGATTGTTTATCTTTCTCCATCTCCTGTCTTTTTTCTCCTCTTTTTTCAAATTGTAATTACAATTGCTCTCTTGCAACTGAATTTTTTTTTCTTTTTCCTGAAGCTCAAGCCTTTTTAACTCCACTTTCATTTTCATTTTCATTTCCATTACTTTAATGTCAGTTTCTGTCATAGACTTACTGACTAAAGGCAAAACACTTTGATCAAAGACACGTTCCCCAACCATTGGATAAAAAAAAAATTATTTCTCGTTTTGTTAAGGAAGATTTTGCTTTAGAAAGATCGTACTTTCTGGCAAGTTCAAGCAACTCATCTTTCTTAAGACTATCCAACTGCTGCTCAGTTGGATTATAAAGAAACGTTTACACTTTTGAAGACATTCTAAATGAAAGCCTGTAGTTTTTACTTAAGATTTCAAATAAAAATGTAAAACAGTAATTGGGATTTATAAACATGGGGTAAATATAAATTTCAAAACGAAATATCTTTAATATTTAACCAAAATTCATATATTCAAGGACGAGCTTCCAATTTTCTTTGTTATGCAACAAGGGCTCGTACTCGGTAACAAAGGAGAGAGTGAAAGCCATTATGCTTTGTAAATTTTAACCAAACAATTTATTTCCCAAGACAACAATGTAAATTTGGTAAACATGACTTACAGTTGGTGAATATGATCCAAATATTATTCTACAAATAAAAACACAAGTCCTGTCACTAAATAGTCCTATAAGAATCCAGGTTCGTGTCACAACGACGTTCGAATATGAAGGGCGATGACGTCAGATGTAGTCCAATGTATGAATAACAATAATTCCTCACTTGAATCAGAGTCTTTGTTTCCGCATAATTCCAGAATTAATTTCTTGAATATCTTTCAGAAATATTTTATAAGAAAATCAACTTGTTTAGTGTCCAGGAAAAACAAATTGTTGAATACAAAAATCAAACGAAGAATAAAATATTCCGGCAATAAATTTTAAGAAAATAAACGTTGTTCTTTCGAGGTTTTGAATCACTCTGGCGAAACCAATATTAAGAATGCGTATTTACACTCAAAAACGTCTCTTCAAATCTCGCAAGCTTGCTCATTAGGTCTCTTTTTGCGCTAAACTCTACACGTAAACCAATGTCACTCCACTAATAAAACAATCAATAGAAAGAGGTCCTTTACAAACCTTGATAACACGGAGAAAGTATGTATTGTGATGCTGACCGATCATTTTAACTTCCTGTTGATTTGTTACCAAGATAAGGCGAACTAAATACCAACCTTCACATATTATATCTTCGTCTTGAATATAAAAAAACTTTGTGCTAAAAATATATATATATATATATATATATATATATATATATATATATATATATATATATATATATATATATATATATATATATATATATATATATATATATAGCTACTAAAATCAAAATCCCCAATCCATGACAAATAACGCTCGGCAAATTACATTTTAATGACAGTCAGCAGTTTGTGGAAGCATCATTAGGTGAGCTTGAAAAAGGTTGTAACAATTTCGCTAACCATAAAGTTGCTTTGGTAAAAACTATTTCGATTTTACAAAACAAGCCATATTTCCGTACAAGTATCTCGAGGATTGGAGCAGATTTAATGAAACTTATGTTGCTGATAAAGATAATTTTACTCGCAAATCAAACATCAAAATATGACGGATGACGAGTACAAAATGCACAAGATATTTGGAATTAATTTAGTTGTTAAACATTTGGCGACTATTACGATCTATATTTCAACAGATCTTTTATTTCTAGCAGATGTCTGTGAAGGAAACGTTTTCGTCAAGTTAGTTATTAAAATTATGAATTAGACCCCTCTTTGTATTATTCATCGTTGGATTATTAGATGTCGCGATCGACAGTTCACTAAAAAGCACACATCTCTACACGCATCCTGTGGCTATATGAATGACACAAACAAATGATAATGCTTGATCGCATGCTCTAAACTCAGTTATCTGATTGGTTCAACATGACAAGATATCGAATTTTAGTTACTTGCTTATTAATATATACTAATGAAATCACGTCTGGTAGAGAAACAATAGTAGACAAACAGGGGTCCGAAAAGGGGCTAGAGAACGATGCATTGTGTATTATTCAAACTATATTTAATCAATTAAATTACAATTTAAATAACAAACAATACACAAGTTCAATAGACACTTTATTGTACATATAAAATAATCTTTTGGGGATAATGGGGCAAATCCTGTCGCAGCACACTGCACCAGCCCAGCTCTGAATTGTTCTAAAGGATACCTCAGGACAGGAGGCATGTGGGAGTTTGTAAGGTTGTGAAGAGTGTCCGACACCTCCACGTGGAGCCTCAAGGGGCTGATACGAGGTATATAGGGACAATGACAACTGCAACTCGACAAGTCCGATCTCGAGGATGCTATGATAACAAACATTAAGATAGAATTGGATCTCTTGACAGATGTTAATTTGTATAATTTTATTGAAGAAGGTATCAGAGGTGGCATTTGCGTTTAACAAAAATATGCAGTAGCCAATAATAAATATCTGAAAAATTATGATAAAGATCTTCCATCCAACTATATTATTTACCTGGTTCCTAATATCTTTTATGGCTATACGATGTCGCAACCAATACCTTATAGTGGATATCATTGGATTACTCCAGATTAATTTCTTGGAGAGATTGAAAAGGACTTACCTAGAAAAATTAATAATGATTTTTCAGATATTTCATATTTTGTTGAAGTTGATCTAGATTATGATCTGCATAACGATTATTCGTTTTGAGCAGAATTATTGATGGTTCCTTAGAGCGACGATCAGCAACAACAACAATCAATTCGATTGTTGATAAGCTAGTTCAAATTTATTATATAAAAGAAATTATGTTATGCATTACAAAAATTAAAAAAGCAGTTGATGCTGGACAAATTCTGAGAACAATATATTGTGTGCTAAAGTTTAATCAATTGAGGTGGATAACCGAATTCGATAAAACCGATTTCATGTTAATGATAAGATGATGGAAATTGTTTAAAGGTGAGTACTGAAATTGTTTATGACAGAAATCGCAGAAACAAATTAGTTAATGATAACGGTTTTTAATATAAAAATATTTAATGAAAATCATGTTGAAATACAACGACGAAAGACATATTTAAAGTTAAAAGAACTGATTTATGTTGGTGTAGCTGTAATTGATATATCGAAGTGGCTGATGTATGATTTTCTATATAATTTTACAACAAAACAATGATCAGATTTGCAGTTGCTATTTACTGATATAGACTCTATAGTTTATAATATAAAATGTGAAAATGTCTATCAGAATATTTACGATAATAAAAATTTGTTAGATTTATCAGATTATCAAGCATGCAGTGGATTTCAAGCTAATTTGAATTGGTAAGTTATAGGAAATACGAAAGATGAAGTTATATGTATGTCAGTTAGGAAATTTGTCGGACTAAAGAGTAAAATGTATATCAGATGACAACAAACTTCGAGAAAAGGCAAAAGGTATTCCTCTAGGATATGTAAAAAATTCCGATTTTGAAACAGCGCTAAACAGCAGCGTCAGTTTTAGCAAAACAAATGTTATCAAAACAAATCATTGCAAACTTGAAATGGATATTATCACAATATGATAAACTAAGTAAGTTTGATGATAAATGGTATTACAGGGACGGAATTAATACACCAGCATTTGGACATTATGCAAGTGTTTTAGTAAACATTATAAATATTGCTCAAAAATTTACCATTAGTTGATGGAGTTAATAGCAAAAGAAAAACGATAATGGTTAATAACATGCAATTATTATTTGAGATTAACGATGCAATTTCGGGGTATTGTTCTAACAAGTTTTGACAGAATCAAACTATCCTTTATAATAAACAAAAGGAAATATTTTAATTATCTCAAAAATTTGCGAGACGAGGTTGCATTAACATATGACAATTTTCATGATCCGATCAGCCAGCAATAATATAGAAAAAATAATATAGACTTAGACTGGTCGATGTTTATGTAAAGGGTAGTACATATCTTCTTAGTAGAGTAGCAATCAAAGAACTATTCGAACAAATAACCCATAAAATTCAATCTTTTTTGTACAATTTGGAATATAAGTTATACTTAAAAGCGTGTGGTGATGCTTTAGTGATAGGCGATGAAATTCTTTAAAAAAGTAAATATGAGTATCTTCTTGTATTTTTGTTTATGATATAGGTTTCATCATTATTTTGCGATAGAAGGCATACGATGTATGATCTAGGGAAAAGATAAAAGTGTCCATAGCCCCCATTCATATACTACATTCCCATTCTGTAAAAATATATATACATATTTTCCCTTTCCCGTCCACTTGTAAATTCTTATGCAAAATTATCACAAAGGAAAATTCTGACTGCCGACATAATGCCCACTCGGAATTTCCATAATAAATAAATTATATGATCATTCTGAAACTTTGAAAAGTGAACGATGTGGAATTTCCAATGGTTTTTTAGAATATAAAGTTAACTCCAGAATGTCCTGAAATCAGGTTAAAGATTGGCCCTTTGTATTAGGATATTTTATATAATATTTTATTGTGCTTGATAGGTTGTGATATTCTGCATTAACATGTGTTTTCTAGGTTACGGCATCGTGCATTAACATATGCTTCATAACTTGGGAGGTGGGAGGATGTTTTGAGACAGCATCATCATATTCAAACTTGGGAGGTGGATGAGTGTTTTGAGACAGCAATATTATATATTCAAACTCGGGAGGTGGGTTGATGTTTTGAGACAGCAACCTCTTTGCGTTTCAAAATTTCATCATTTGTGAGATAAGTATTTCGAGGAAGGTGATTTTTTGAGGGAGAGATGGTCTTTCAGGTAGTAGAAGAATCTTAGAATATATACTTTTTAGAGGGGCGTTATGGTTTTTGACCTAAAGCCCTCTTGATATTAAAATCTCAAATAACTATACTACTTTTTTCATTGTTGCATTTATGAACTCCATAAACAACGGCAACTCTTTTCTTAGTCTGGCTCAGTTAATTTTTTCATGCAACTTTTTTTGCAAACATTTGAATTTTCTCACATTATTTACTCGAAGGATGAGTACAATCTTATCACATGAAAGATGGATTACGTGAAATGTGTTAAAAACGACACGTGGTCCTCTGTTTGCAAGCATGCAAAGGAGCATGCGCGCGTATTTGTGTGTGTGTGTGTATGTGTGTGTGTTGGGTTTTTAACGTAACTTTTAACATTGAGTAATATCGCTACGATTATAGCAGTTTGTAGTGTTATCTACTACTGTGGCATTATGCTGCAGACATGTAGCATCATGTTGAACCCAGACATATAAGCCTGAAACTAGGTCGACCTATCCTAACACTAACCTCTGAAAGCTGAGCACCAAGCGAAGCAGCAGATAAAGCCATTCTTATATTTCTTTGATACGAGTCGGACGGGATTCGATATTACAGACCCTCTAACCTCTTATATCCCAGGAGCGATCTTAACTTCAAAGTGGATAAAACTTCAATCTTTGGCTGATATGAATATATTACCAGTGTAACTTATATAGACGATTATGAGGAAATAAATCATTTTCATTTCTTACCGATAATTATATAAAAATAGTTAATATTCCTGAAGCAATAAGCGGTAGCACGATGAAAGAAGTATACTTCTATAAAGGTGTATGTAAGTGCTTAGATGTTTCAAAACAGGGTAGTCCAAGCTACATTACCCAATACATTTCTGGTATAATGACTCTTTCTTTCAATGCATATGAAACGAAGAGATTCATAAACAAATTTTCGTCGGCATATATATTTAAATTATATTGGAATCTTAGCCATGTAAAAATAAAATTTATTAAACAGTTCACTACTGCAGCATTTGACAAACTACCGCCGTGAAGGCACTTGGACCGAACCTTATCAGCTAAAACATAAAAAAAAATCTATAAATAAATATTACTGCAAAGAAACCATCAAAGATGGAACATTTCCTTGAAAGACTGCATTTAAAACGTGAGAAAACATACAAGCCATGTGTCGTGTTGTGTAAAGAAAATAATTGTATCTGCCACAATAAACGATGTGTTATGTTCAATATTACCTTTAGGAGCCCAAGAAATGATGAATGATATTTTAAATGCATAAGGCACGATAAATAAACTATTATTGTGGCAGTGTTACCAGCTATTATTGCACAAAGGTGCTGACAGCCAAAGAAAAAATCTAAAAAATAAGCAAATTAAAACAACGGTCTTGTCAAGAAGCCTTTGAACGATAAATCTTAGATGAAAATGATACAGCACAAGATCAGCACAATATAGACGGTCGTATTGATAAGGCAATATCATTCATATCACTCGTAATATTACCTTATATATTGACGGTCAAGTACATTAGCATATAAATCAGAAAGCGTTTCTGGTTGCGTTAGGAAAGCCATTGAAAACATAGCTCCGCCATTTCTGTGAAGTTAACAAATAGCATCGAACTAATTGCAGTTATAGTACACATCCGTTTAATGGATTTCGTTCGCCTCTGAGGCAGTGCACGCAATGTGATGCGACAGAAAAGACTAATAATGTTCTGATTGTAACTGTCTCCCTCCAGAGTACTAATATGCTATCTGAAAAATATTGTGCTAAATATTATTCGCAACGGCAAAGAGTGGTGGTGCTCCAGAGTCACGTATTTTACATAGGGTTAGATTTTAAAGAAGCCCTTCTTCAGTGTTGCTCAGTGTTTATACTAGCTATTTAAGACATGACCTTGTATAGATTTGGTATTGTTCAAAGACCTTTAAATGTTTTAAATCTTGTTGTAAAACTGATGTGTATAATATGTGTTTTAGAGTATACAGCTTGGCGTTATTTCAGATGTGTATCCTTCAAAAAATGCTAACTCTGCTTGCTCATTTTTACTTCCCGGATGTAGTGTAAATCGTAAAAAATGAGTCAATAATTTATATACATTTTATATATTTGTTAATTTATTCATTGCAGAACCTGAAATAGTCTAGTCTGGCAAAATTTCCCTCTCAATTTAATAATCGCTAAAGATAGTATAACTTAGATTAATTCAAGCTGATTTTGTTAGCACAAGGGAGCAGATATATTAGTTTGCTGTCTGCTTGGATCATGGACAATTTCCCCATGTACAATATCAAAAGG
Organism: Potamilus streckersoni; assembly: GCA_016746295.1. Lineage (NCBI taxonomy): Eukaryota > Metazoa > Mollusca > Bivalvia > Unionida > Unionidae > Potamilus > Potamilus streckersoni. Next base: position 1,364,392 of record JAEAOA010001155.1, read on the forward strand.
AATTATAGCCACAGTACATGAAAGCTTCACAGAGGTAAACCAACACTCTCTTTATTGTTCATGTTGCGAATGTAAACAACTTCTCTACACACCCGCCACTCACTCGAAGGTTCATAATGACTATACAGCATCTCATCCAAAGTTTCTTTTTTTGACTTGACTGAAAAAGCCGAGGATGTTCTGATTTCCGGTGACTTTTGAAGCTAGTGTTGGCGAACAAGAAATTAAAAGATGGATTTAGCTGATGTTACGTTTATATATTTGATCAAAGATCTTTGCAATATTCAAAGAAACCGCAAATATCTGTATATAAATATCGTTGTAAAGTATTATGATGGAATGTAAATTCGTAATCAAGTATGTTGAACATTCCCAAATTCATCTCACGTTTTAACAACGTCTGATAAAGTTATCCGCCTATGGCATAACTGCAAGATAGAATTGCATATTTTAATTTATTTGATCTCTGTCAGCAAGAGGCTTGAAACGTATAACCTATCCGCACTCAACATCGGTACTGTAGTTACAGCTTTAATGTAACAGTTTTCTGCTCATAAATTGTTGAGTGAACGATGTGGGATCAATTTGTGTCTGACTGACGACAATGCACTGCCCTAATTAAGAATATGTTTCAGGATAGTGTTTTGGGAAATGTTGCAAATTGGATGGAAAAACACTTAACGCTGACACTATCATTGCGGTCATAAACATTTCACAGATTATTAGTGTATAAAAGTTCTGAATAGACGAAGAAAACTGAGATATGGTAATTTGCGATCCTTCGCAATTAACTCAACATATCCTGCCCTATACACAGCAAGAATGGTTTCAATTATAAGTAATTATTTTATCCAGACATTTTAAAGCCATGGATACTAATAAATTTTGAGAAAATAAAATATAAGTATGATCTCATCTCCCACACCCCAACCCCAACAGGATCAACTCCAATCACAATAATTTCTTCATTACCAACGAAATCAACGAATGTAGTTAGAATCTATTTATAGAGTACTGTTTTCTATTATCTTTGTGTTGATCTTTGACCTGGACGTAGGCACTCTTTTTCTTAAGTAAAATGTTTATCCATCAGAATGCATGAATTATGTTATGGTTTTCTCTGTGTCTACGGAGCACAGTGATAGGCAGTGATAATGTCCCAGACGTAATCGTGTCATCTATAGCAGATGGGTTATATTTACAGTTCACCATTTCTCAACATTTCATTGTATGGGGAAGATTCTTTGTAATACCAAATGATTTATTGTTTTTTTTAGATCCAATGAAAGTCCAGTACTAAAAAACAAATGTAGAGAATTCACAGAGAAAACAATTGTTGACTATGTTCTATCGGTGGTACTTACAAAAGGTAATACGTATTCTTAAGCAGCATCTTCTAAACACACTACTAAAGCCATCAACCTCAAAATTCTCACAAATCTTACACACTTTGTTATCAATATAAAAATGTATACATGGAAAAACTTATTTATATTTTGAAAATTTCAAATACAAAGATTTTAAAACTTTTAAAACTTTGAAGTATTAACATCATTGCAAACTCATTTTCAAATTTTCCTTTTTCAAAATCAGAATGAGGCCTTTATTCAAAACATACAAAGACATTTTTAATTGATGTTGTGCCTGCAGGCTGTTAATGCTGTTTAACTATAGGAGCAATCCGTGTATTTTTTGATCGTGTGAAATATCATTAACTCATATCTGCTTATATAGCTTACAATAATTGTTTAATAAAAATATTGTTCCATAATATTTAATGAGAGTTTGGAGATAAAAACTTTATAGCACAACCCACTCAATCAATCTGTTAAGCTAGTTAAAATTGTCCGATAATTCGAAAAGTAAAGAGAAATATATGTCAAACTAATAAATATAAATGGCTATGTCTCACACGAAAAATATATACCTTTGTTTGGAAATGTTTGGTATCAGAACTTCTCATTTATTTGATATTTGTTTTATAAACTTTGTTCCGTGGTATTTAATGAGCGATTGGGTTGAAAACATTATAGTAATCAGACTGCTTAGTAAGCCATATGAAATGATCAAAAAACTCGAAATTCAAATGAATACAAGAAAAACCAATAAATGTACTTTCTCACAAACTTATTAATTTGAATCGTTGGAAATGCAGAAAGACGAAGGAAGTTCAACACAAATAAGTCCTTGTCAATGTTAAGTTTTTTTGGTCAACATTGATTGACATATTGTGGTCTTGTAGTATAATGGTATCAAATTCTAATCACCCACAGTATTTTCAAAATTTAATTGACTCCCTTAAATATACAACAAAAAATAAAACACAGAATTTTTAAATCAACCGGCTTACATTTGTTTTAATAGGTACATCGCTGTATGTCTCACACGGAAAAATGTTCACCTTGTTTGGAATTTGTTCTTATCAGAACTTTGCATTTAGTTCATGATAAATTAACTAACTGAAGCGATAGATGTTCGGAATAGATTGTATATATTAGATATATCCAGAGCTATTATTTCTAGGCTGGACAGGCTTTCTTATGGTAATTGTTTTCATTTAATTTAATATTTCGCCACTCAGCATTGATATATACTGTTATCTACTAACTCTTGCGCAAAGGTTCCAACCGCATTCTCCCAATATTGCATTTTTTGTTACTGAAAGCCATTTCAGTTTTCGGTACAAAATACCAGACTAGTTCCATCACTATAGGAAATTTTGATTGTGCAACTAAGTATACTAGCAAATGGCTGAATAAATCCGGATTATTCCATTTGTCATTCAATCTTCAATGTCTACAAGTATGAACGTATTAACATGCATATATTGCAATTAGCCTTAAAACGTACTGCAAGGTATCGTGTTCTACTTCTCCTGAACCTAATGTTATATATCGCATATACACAAGATACCACTTATCTTAAAATCTCATTCAATGATAAACGTTAATGTTAAACATTTATTAAAAAAAACATTTATAAATTTATGTTTAAATTTGGCGGATTATTAAATTTATATATTTAAAAGCTTTATAAAATTTGAGTACAATGTAAGATTCCAGTTTAAAATGATATTCTTCATTACAATCATAGTTTCGTAATTAGAAATATATTTTTACTGTACTGAGAAATTCTATAATCAAGGAATATATAAATATTTTAAATCTGAGGTCTAGAAAGCATATGGCTCAATAATTGTATTTTACTTCTCACCAACATTATACACTCTCCGACTTTTGCCACTCTTCCTGTTTGCCATGACAATCCTTATGTCTTGGTGAGTAAAGTTGAAATACGTGTGGCTTACGAATACCGGAGTTTGGCTTTAAATTTGTCATGTAGGTGTAAAATCACAATTATTGCTCATGGGACAGCATACACAGATTAGGTCCTAATACGTCTGAAAGCCTTATAATTTTCGATTGTGATTATTGGCTGCGATGAAGGCATTCTTTGCATTGATTGAAAGGAAATTAAAGTATTGTTAGCAACGTTTGTATTATAGCGTGATTGTCTGCATGAATTTTAGTTACTGTGCAAAGTGGGTAATTAGTCACAGAGAGAGAGAGAGAGAGAGAGAGAGAGAGAGAGAGAGAGAGAGAGAGAGAGAGAGAGAGAGAGAGAGAGAGAGAGAGAGAGAGTGATGATGATGATGATGATGATGATGATGATGATGATGATGATGATGATGATGATGATGATGATGATGATGATGATGATGTAATGCCTCAAATTTCAAGAACAGCGCTGAATTGTGTTACAGTCGATTAATGTTATCCCTTGGCTGAATAGTCATGAATTCCTTCTTCATTGTTCATTTCATTATTGATCTTAAACAGCGCTTTTCATATTGAAGTCATGGATGGTTTCACTATTTCGTTGGTAGTGGAGCCCTAAATTTCAAGCACTTAATTTTTTTTGTATGTAAATGAAGGCGAAATAATGTATGAAGTTTACATAGAGAAGCCATATCATTATAGCAGTAACGTTGATATGCATTTGTGTACCTTCTGACTTGAATTATGTTTCATAATCTATACTGTAGTTACTAAAAGTGGCCTGCAGCAACAATCATGGTATGTGTTATTATTTCCTCCCTAATTCTGAACTCTGTTGACTCGCACCTTGCATTGTCATTTTTGATTTAATTATCGGACTCCTCTGTCTTGCTTTCCTTCGGGTTATAAACACCTACCTATCCATAAATGGAAGAAATTGTGATCGATTTCGTAAGACGACGCTACCGTTCATAGATTGACACGACTGTAGATTACATGACACGGCGCTGTTGGATCTGAGGAAACAAATTGTAACCACTTATTATAACTACATTTCTGTCACTCGATTGATCAAGATTTTGCTATCATTATGACGGAACACAGCTGATTCTCAATAGTCCAAATTGTCATCAGTGGATGCAGAATCAAGATGGATGGATACTGTGGCATATTTTTCTGCAAGACTGCTGATACTCTAAGAACCAAATAGCTTGTTTTCTTTTTACTTTAATTCAAATAATGACAGTAAATTAATTTACTTCTTGAACATTTGCTTTCTTTATCTGATATTTTATTGCTTTAAAATTCAAGCGAAGTTCGATAATCCTTTATTTCACAGTCCTGTAGTGATTAATAAATTTGCTTTTATTCAAGAAGAAAACAAATGTAGTTTATGTATTTCACTGTCGTTTACTCAAGCTGGCCTGGTTCAATGACAATGAGCGACATATTAAATTCATGTTCAAATGAATTAATATAATATACATTTTAAAGTTTATATTTATTTAATATGTATTTTTGCTGCCAACAAGGATTATTTCAAGGTGTGTTTATAATGTTGTTGGAATTTGTTGGGTTTTTTTTATCCACTCTGGTAAATATATATATATACATACACACACATAAATATATATATATATATATATATATATATATATATATAATATATATATATATATATATATATATATATATATATATATATATATATATATATATATATATATATATATATATATATATATATATATATATATATATATATATATATATATATATATATATATATATATATACATACACACACACATAAATATATATATATATATGTGTGTGTATAGTTATATATATCTATTTATATATATATGTGTATATATATATATTTATGTATATATATATATATATATATATATATATATATATATATATATATATATATATATATATATATATATATATATATATATATATATATATATATTTTTATATATATATATATATATTTAGTTCAGGACGTCATTCTATCATCATGCAAAGTTAAATCTTATAAAGAACAAAAGATGAGTATTTACATTTGTTTCTTGAACAAACCTTTTTATCTAGTGTATAAGCATTTCAATGTGGCTTTCATTTATATTTTCATTTATTATGTTTTTCTCTCGTATTGTATGATACCAATCTACATACCATTTATACCTCGCTTATACGTCAATACAAATTATAATAAACAAGGTTCCTTATCTACCTATCATAATGAACCTGTAAATAATGGTCCCTGTTGATTATTCTACTGTTCACCCTTAACAAGCTGCACATAACCAGTTCTGCAGACGCATTATGCCAGGGCATATCTGGGTCTGTAGAGTACGCAGTTGGGCTCTGTGTAATCGAGTACATACGGTAAGGATGGACTACACTATTTTATGCATTTCCATTCATGAATCTTACAGATGTATATAGCATCACCATTTCTGAACCAGAATGTCCAGTTGCTTTAATTGGTATTATCCACAGAATTAATCAACGTCTTTAAATGGAAACCCCAAATTCTAATTAGCTTTATTTCCAGCTTTGAATCTGTATTCATTCAAATATTTTGTTTTATTTTGGTTTTGTTTTTACTTTGTTCGTTTTTTTGTGGAGATTAATGGGGGTTGTAACGTTTTGAATCGAATTAATTTGTTTACGTCGACTTCATTTGGTTTCAGAATTCTTTATTTTTCTGTAATAATTTGAAGACGCATTAGATGTTGCTGTCATTTTCGTCAATTTGTATCAATCTAATTATGTGTAATTTCATTTAATATTTTCTAATTAAAATATTCCGATGAACTCTATGCTTTCAGAAAAGGACACCAAAAATCATGTAAACGCTTTTCCAAAATTTACAAATATTTATGATTTGCTTTATTCTTAATTCCTTTTCAATATAATATCATCAAACTGATGTGTTTTTGTGTTAGCACAGACTTATATCGTATGTAGCGAGTATTTCGACGTTCCATTTAATCATAAGTTTTAATTTGATTAGACAAATAACACATATATGTTCCGTTTTGATAATATGAGTTATTTATATAAAATTGAATCCTGCTTAGAGTATTATGTATATCTTTGTTAATCCTGGTACATGATTTTTATCTAATTTTTGTAACTTGCAGTCATGGCTGTAAATTGTACAGGTTATCTTTACTTAGATTTTGACTAAGAGCGTAAAATTACATAGGATCTATAAATATGTGTTTACATATATGTTGAAGATTACTAATATTGATTTTAATAAGACTGAATGACCATTTGGGTTAATTTCTCATTGGCTGATAGCATTCGGACCGTTCTAAAAAATCATGTAACTTCCCATTGGATGGACTGGGCCACATAAATAGGCAAGTTCAAGATAAATTGAGAAGCATGATCTTCAAGTGGAGTTTTGTTGTGAAATGTAATCGTAACATAACGTAAATATAAGGAAAGGACCAAGGAATCAAATTCATACTAAATCTGGACTCATTCACATTTCTTGTGTTCCTGTTGTAAATACGCAGACGTGTTTAATGATGTACTTAAATATTATTCGAGGGGAAAAACATTTATTTAAGCCCTTCAGTAGGAATAGAATATGCTCATTTTTTGGATTATAGCATTACTCTGGAACTGCTGTAAATTAGTTCAAGGCGTTCTGGAAAACGTCATTGAGACACCACGATTCGCGTGTATACCTGCATAACATTATATTGTCTTTTTCCATTTTTAAACGAGCTTTGCTACTAAAGTTAAGTGAACTTCGTTTTTGCGAGGTCATTATTTTCATCAGCGGCCTAAGCAAATGCGGGGTCCGATTTGGTTCATTTTGGCGCACTCCCCACTTCTCCGGATTTACGCGCGATTTCCCATGTGAGTACGGTTTTTGGAAATAAACTTTTAAACAGGTTTTATATTATATTTAACGTAACATTTTCTTCAATTGCTTTAAAATTACTTTCTCTCTATAGATATATTTTTAAAAAGTACTAGTGCACGAGCCCTTGTGAAAGTGGGGCCCGATTGGGCCAAATTGGTCCAATCGCCTTAAGGCCAGTCCTTACCCTCTTGCTCATCAAATATTTTGTCTACTAAATGGTGGTTGGTAGCATTGTTAAACAATTTGGGATTTAAGGAAAAATAGTTCAAAAAGTCTCAGCATCGAGATTTCAGTTTTATCATTTCAATTTTCATTAAAGATGCCCAATCTTCTAAATCATTAAAAATTCTAATGATTTTTCTGTCCAGGATTTGTATATATCTAATAGTTGGGTGGATCGGAAGGAGGAAGGGCGGGGCGGAGAGCAAATATTAGTTAAAGGTTAGACAAAGACCGATTTAGGTCGATGTCGGTACATATTGTATCAAACAAAATGTTTTTGCTTCCAATCTTTGTTTTCCTTATGTGGCGTTTAGGTTCAGATAATAGAAAAAGAAATCAAGAAAACTCTTTGAAACATATTCACATCTGCTTGAAAGATAATTAAAGGCGATCAACAAAAAATAAAAGTATATGAAATCCAGAAATATATGAGTATTTGTTTTCAATGAGTGTACCCATCGTAAATAATACTTCCGACTATTTACGAAATATGATTTGTAAACCGAGCTGCAAGAGATCAAAAGCAATATTTAAAAGAGATGTAGGCATCCAAACTTTAAAGTAATGTAATATATACAACATACTGCATAGAAATCCCCCGAAAGCCTTCCTTTACTTCCTTTTTTGAAACTCATATGATCAAGTGTTTACCCGACTATTATGTCTGAGCATCCCCTGTGAATTTCGAAAACTTCCTGATGGATTTCCTTTACGTTTGGCGTTTCGTATATTATTTGCCTAATGGAACAACCCATAAAATCAGATCTTATTTAAATTTTAAAACTTTCAACGGAAGCTATGAATCATAACAAAATAAAAGACAAACTTTAAGCTCCATGTGCCTATTAAGCTAACTTCATGAATTCATAGATATTCAACTTGCGATTACATTCTAATTTTCTCATGAATGATAAATGTCATCCTTCCTCCTGATAACGTTTTATCACACACAATATCGTTCAAATACCAGGCGCCGTCAAGAAATTGATATTGTGTCAATTTATTAACGAGTTCCATATTCATCCCCCAATAGTCTTTAAGTTTTATTGAGCTTTTGGTGGTGGTGGCGGAAGTCTTTGTTCTATTGTTGTTGACGAGTTTTTGGTGGTGGGGGAACTTGCTAATTTTTCTGTTCAGGCAAAATGCTTTTTTTTTACAGTTGGAACTGTGCAGCCAAAACTTCAGAACTAGTTCGAAAACGGGCTGAAGAGTACTATAACAATCAGTATAAATTGTATGTAACTTTTTCAAGTACATCAAGACGAAGGTGTTCTTCAATAATATCTTTTCGGTTATATTGTTACTACCGTGCTGAGCTGAATAACATTGGAAACACCGAATATTCTAGACAGATGATCCTATAATTATAAATTTAGATTTGCGAAAGCACAGCATGTCATTTTATGTAAATTTATCAAAACTGGTAGCAGATAGATGAATTGCCAATTTGATTTTGTGGCAGTTTGCCATGTCAAAGAATCAATCATGTAAAGTTAAGGAACTCAACTGGATATAATTCCTATTTGCATCTCTGTTTTCTATTTTCATTGGTTCAGTTTTATGAGAGTTCTAACACAGAAATAGAATTTGGCGTCAGTGTTTGTTTCACCTTATCTGCAGAGAGGGCATAAATATTTAAATATGTCCGGATTATCGGAAGAATAGTATTCTATCACGAACTGCTTATCAATAATAACATTCCAGGTCATCACTCAATGAACAGTTTTTGCCACAAACAAAATGAAGACAGATGCATCAATTTACGTTTCAATGGTAAACTAATGTATTTTAATTAACAATTTGCATTACTTTAGAACACTTGTACCTTTGGCAAACATTTCTGTAAAAACGTGAGCCAGTATGACAGGTGCTAGTGTTTTACTTTCATATCTTATTCCAAAATATATAGATGAGAAAATAATCATACTAATATTATTATTGAAAAGGATTGAAAGTAAGTTTATTTGTTAATGAACTTTGCGATTAAATTTTTAAATATCTGTAATTCAATTTCTTTGCTAAAAATGTAATCAAACACTCTCAATAATATTTTTCTTTTCTCTAAACGAGTAGGAAAGTCACAATATATTTCTTCCATTTATCGCTGCCAAAATATCGCTCTGGTCATGCATTATAATCAAGTGCTTCTCGAAAAAATAATTAGAAATATTATGTTGCTAATAATTAGGTCAAGTTGAATATATATATATATATATATATATATATATATATATATATATATATATATATATATATATATATATATATATATATATATATATATATATATATATATAAAGAGAGAGAGAGAGAGGTAGATAATGTTGATATTCAGCAGGTTGATATACCAATACTATCGGTAGTGTGATCTGCCCAAGGCTAAATAGTATGCATATATAATAATTCTTGCGATTATATTCTGCTGTTTCTTGATCAATATTTCAACGTACAACACATTCAGTACCTTGTGCAACTCAATGTGGACACTTCCTTCAAAGCCTTGAAACACGATTAGATTTAAGAACGCAAAATCGAGAAATCCATGTTGGGGAAACGGAAGAAGTACCAAGATGACTAGGCTACCAACCACAATATAAAAACTAATATAGCTATAGGAAAATGGAAATGTATGCCAGAATGTACCCATGATGCAACTGAATGATTAACCCATCTTGTAATAGTGACTCGTAAAACAAGATAATTTTCCTATGAATGATCTAACTGATAGCAAAGCAAATATTCTCGTGGAAATCGAAGTGCGAGACATGGCATCTGATACTGTATTAAACGTCCTGAATAAGCAGTCAGTGCAGACAAAAAACCACCAAGATTTGGCGGCTAAATAAAAAGTTTCAGAATGATCCATACATTGTACCAGACATGAGCAAGAACCAACAGAAAGACGTCAGACAATAGACTAGACTTGTAAACCCTGAAATATGTGTAGACAAAGTGATTGAACTATGAATTCACTGTCACAAATTTCCTTCTTGGAAGCAAACGTTTAGAATGCAAATAATTCTTGCAAATATTAAATGTTTTAAATATTAACATCTGGCAGGAATCATAGATTTACGTTAGGTCTTACCATTATATCAGTATGTTCAATGTTTGAAATATTTACACCTGGCAAGAATTATAGGTCTCAGTTACGTCTTACCATAATATCATTTTATTGGATGTTTGAATATTAAAACCTGGCAGTAATTATAGGTCTTATCATTATAACATTATATTGACAATTTTTGGATTGTTCATAATTTGTATTGACTGAGATTAAAGGAGTTAAAAGTGATTTTACTGTAAGCGGTCAGGCAGTTCTAGTCAAGTTAAAACATTTTAAATGTTGATATGTTTTCACCAGTTTACTCTGACGCCTATTAGATCTATTTATATGCGGTAAATATTAACTGTTTTTACAATAACAATTTAATAAACATGAAGACTAATAAATCGTAACGAAGAATCGGACTATTCAATAACCAAAACAATATCGATTCCACTGCAAATAATGCATGTTAACACCGGTTATTAAATCGTATTAGTCATTCAGTTACGTTTGGCATTCGTGGTGAATTTTAGACAGACGTGTAATAAAATGTCTTGAGGTCATTACGAGGTGTAGGATATTGCACATGTGCAGATTTTATTTTATTTTAGCCCTCTTTTTCAATTTTGTCAGTCACTATATGTATTCTTTTTCTTAAACAGATCTTAAAACAAATCTTTCATTTATATATAGGCTAATGTGTTCAAAACGCGCATTTGTTGTACGATATGTAATTACTTTCCTCTATATATGCGCATGATCTTTTGTCAATGCAGCTAATATACCAGTCTTCGACTGCCGTACTTAATCAGTTGTGTAATGGACACGAATGATAAAAGAATTAGCGAGGGTGACAATCATTTAATGGTTCTTTAGCCGAGATATGTAAAGTAGGAAATTTGACATTAGCCTAGATTTCTGATATTTTTAATGGGTACACCATTTCATTCCCCTATAAGAAAACTTCCATGTAGGTTGACATTTTAAAAACAAGAATTTTCGTGTTTTTTTCAAGACATCTATAAAAAGCTTGTTTACTTCATTACAAATTAAAGCCAAAGTTTGCAGAATTTCTGAAACCATTTTCAAGTGATATCGAACAGTGTGTGAACATTTTACTGGATATTTGTTGGAGCATCAGAGGCCGTGATCATAACCTATTTCTGGAGACCATATGTACAAAAAGTAAAGATCGTACAAAAACTGAAAACAAGGTCGAAAACATTAAACTCAAGCCTCTAACCAAGCATGTTTCAATGCGATGAAGAACAGGCAAAAAAAAACGTCAAATCAAATGGGTGAGCTCATTTTTATTACTCATTCTTTGATGTATCATTTTTCAAATATTTATGCGATTCGTTTACTCTCCGGGTCATTCAGTATTGGTCGCTAACGTCCTCTGCTGCTGTAAATTAAACAGCCAGTATAAATATTATCAATAATGGTTGGCTGAAATAGCTACTTCATAAAATACATATATCTGAAGACGCTGAAGCACCATAATTCCATAAAGCAAAAGGACAAAAATAAACATTAATTTGATTAATAGATTAGCTGAAGAAGATTTAAACATATTAGTGGAATTCACAAGAAGGATTTACAAACTTTTGCTGTTAATAACTTAAAAAATAGAGTACCGTTTCTGAATCCTGAATTTGCTTAATAACATGAAGATCGTGAAGACTCGTACAGATGGATATATTGCATAAATACAGGAGTTGATCAAGTTATAGCATATGATCCAGATTATATTAATTATAAAATAAATATAAATCATTATAATAGCGATTTAGATTTTGAAAGATAAAGTGCGAGAACAATAACTACAAGGAAAATAACGACTACAAGAAGACAGAGCACATGCAATCAAGGAAGATATAGAGAAGCCCGAAGACTGGTAGTATAATGACAGCAGAAGGTGAAGGAAGATTTGAGGATGAAAGAAGATTGAAAAATTAAACACCCGAAGAATTCAACGAAATATATCATCAGTCTGGCAACGAACCTCCCAGTGCAATTGGAAATGGCCTTACTAATCAATGAAGTGGTCTTATTACTTGTCTTGATAACGTTCGTGCTGATATTGATCGATTAGAAATTCTAATTGGAGGAAAACGAGCTTGTAATATTTCTCCAGAAATCATTTATGAATCAGCCGATATTTGTAAACGATTTTTTGCATGTAGTATCATGGATATTAATGTGTATCGGTCTCTCATTACCACTAGCAGGAAGTGGTCTCACTTCCCGAACTGGTCTTCGTGTTAGACACTAATAAATGTAATAAAGATGTTCAAATGTATCCAGCATTTGACATGGATGCACCAGTATTCAAGAATGAGTATGTGCGTGATTATCAACATTATTCGTATGACACGAATTCCAGATCAGCATGGAAAAATTAAACTGCAAGTTCAAGATACAAGCATATATTTCTTACCTGCTGAGACATTTATTAAAGTAGAAGGTAGACATTTTAAAGCAGATAATACAGATTATGGAATTGGTGATCGATTTGGTTTTTAATAACGGTAATATTGCATTTTTTAATAGCGCTACGTACAAAATTGATGTAAAAAAATTGAATCAATTCAAACAGATATTGATTTTGCAACAGCAATACACAATCGATCAGCCCAAGCATAATAATGTAACATTAAATGCCACCAGGGACTCTGTTGCATCAATGAAAACAAAATTTCTACTTCGGATTCGCGTCTCGTCGAGAAATGCTTGGTGAATATAAAGGTTTTCAAGTTGAATTCCCCTTTCACACAATTTTTGATTCTGTAAAAATGTTAGAAACGTTATTTTCGGATCCAAACACACAATTGTACTTGTATGGAAAGCAAACAATGATTATGCAATGTGCTGGTAAAGTAATTACTGAATTTCGATTCAATCAAATAGCACGTGCATATCATCGTCCGATGACGTTCATGGAACGTGATAAAAATGTGTATACTGGTTACAAATTAAACAGCGATATTTTACAATGCTGTATACAATTTATTACTCTTCAATGGAACATTTAGATTTCTTTAGACAATCAGCATTTGATATCATTTTCAAGCTCGTGTGACATTAGGAGTTATTACTAATTATTGGACAATTGCCGTTATACTCAGCGATAAATCAATATAACCTGAAGGTCTTGTGGACAAAGGCGAGTCGATGCTGCTCCAGTAGAAAATATTTAAATATTTTCCAAACATGTAATTAGATCGCTCATTATATTATAATGCCATATAATAACGTTAGTATTACCTTGACTCCTGGTCAGATAAAAACGGCTTTAATCAGCTTCAAAAAGAACTTCAGAATAAAAACATCGCTAAAGAGAATAAATGAGCATTTCAAATAAATTATATTTGACCGAACGTCAATTCAAAAACTTAAATGAAGACACATTTTAAATAAAGGTACACAATTTAATCTTACTGCGGATGTCATCAAAGACATCGCTAAAACGGGTGGCATATTTCCACTTCTTGCAGCTATACCAGCATTAATATCTGCTGTAGCCACATCTGTTGCAAAAGCAGGTATTAGACACTGTTGGAACTGCTGCTGGCATGGCATTCAAGAAAGCAACGGATCAGGGAATAAAACCTCCAAAAAAGAAAAAAAGACCTAAAGTTGCCACATACCCCATATTCATGGACGGAAACGGTGTAAGACTTTTCGGGACAGTTCATTGATACTGTCTATATCTAATTTTGATTTTTTTTATGCTACTAAAAATTAAAAATAAAACTTCAGAAGTACTTTTATGCGTGATCAATTAAACAAATAACAAACCAATTATTGAAATTTGTATTTATAATCCCGATAAAATCTCTGTGCCAGGCACTCACTACGATACGTATTCAATTGATCCACGTGATATTATTTATTTTGGTTCGTATTGACTAGCGCCACCAAAAGAATGTTTTAAGCATGTTGGCAGCGATAGAGATCACTGTGCAACGTTCTCCAATCTGGTATTTAACGTTACCAGCACAACAAAAACTGATCCGTCAATATGCGTTCGCTGTACTTGATGCTGTATCAAAATCAAAAACTCAATCTCGTAAATTCGTGCATGAACATACTACACTTTCACATTTAAACACACATTAGTAAACATAATAGTAGACATTTATGTAAGATCTTCTCGTGGTAAAGCTACGCAGCAATACGATTTTTCTAACTATTCAATTCTTGAGTGTCCGATTGGCCTAGTATTCTAAAACGCTCTCCGTTACGGATCACTGCCATCTCTCCTCTGTCTGCGTAGGTTTGAGTCTAAGATTTAACGATTATGGACGTAAAAGAAAGCTTGCCAGCAGCTTCTCGTGGGTCGCTGATTCTTTCCGCGGATTTCCCAGTTTCTTCCTCCACCATTAATACTGGCCGCCATATATAGACTATTGTGTGCAGAAAAATAGCCTTAAGCCCCACAACAACAACAATAACAACAACTCTTGATCAGCTCAAACATATGATCAATGATTTATTAAGTGCGTGCGTGCGTGCGTGCGTGCGTACGTACGTACGTACGTACATACATACATACATACATACATACATACATACATACATACATACATACGTACGTACGTACGTACGTACGTACGTACGTACGTGCGTGCGTGCGTGCGTGCGTGCGTGCATGCATGCATGCATGCATACATACATACATACATACATACATACATACATACATACATACATACATACACACACACACACACACACACACACACACACACACACACACACACACATACATACATACATACATACATACATACATACATACATACATACATACATACATACATACATACATACATACATACATACATACATACATACATACATACATACATACATACATGCATACATACATACATACATGTTTTAATATTAATATGGAGGAATCATCCGCAACTGTACCATCCGCCGTCTCAACGGGAGTTAAATGTAACCTTGACAGATTACCAGGATATAAAAGTTTTGTCTTTTGAGGCAAAATCTGGCTTTAATGAATGAAGATATAAAGAAACATTTTCCTGAAACCAAGAAGAAATTTCGCGACGATGGTGGTGCACATGTGTGGTCAGTATTTAGAGTTGCAAATGTTGCTAATGTAATGGATGACAAACGAGGAAGACTGATTGTTAGCCACTTTGATGCTAAAAGATATTTGATTTAAAATGTGTTGTGTGCACAGTAGACGATACTTGGCGTACTCGTGACAAGCGTGATTCCGTCCGAATGCAGTCAGGAAATAGTATTGTCCTCTTATATAAAAATTCCAGACCAGGATTACTGTAATGCATATACATTACATAATGGGAACGAGCGTATAATGGGACCTGTTGTTGTATATTCAAAATATCCGCTAACATTAGGGATCTCTAGAGGATGAGACTGTCAGATTCAAGAATAAACAAGTTTTGCTGGACGGGTTACATAACTCTTCACAAACGGTATACGTGGGAATGGTTTAACAGATTTACGACGTTAAAGAAATGAATAAATGGGCAGAAGCAATTAAAGGTACTGGACCATATGTTAAAGATGTTGCTGAGTTAGGAAAGCAATTAAAATTTCCAATAAGAGTTAAAGAGTTAACCGGATATATTTTTATAAATATAATATGAATTAAGAAGAGCTTTGAGAGATATTATTGGTCATAACGTACACGCATGGACTTTGGGAGTTTCAATAAATTCAACGAGACAGAATAGTTAAATTTTATAAAAGGTCATATATTTGATTTTATCATGAATATTAGTGAAAGTGACCCTTTGCCTGTTTGGTTATTTGAAAGTTCAGAATTTGATTATCATGATCAGTTTATACGGCCTAATGGTGATATTTATCGTAGAGAATACATTCATGAAGAAATTAAAAATCTTGCATTAAAATATTCTTCTGATGTCAAAAAAAGACAATTACTAAATAATTTCTTTAAGTTGCTACTCACTTTGCTCAAGACAAAAAAAAAATTCATGTAAACCAACACGATAGGATTTTCTTGATGAAGTCTAGAAAAGTTGTATTGAATATGGGTACGGTGGATTATAGAATACTAAATACGATTACAGCAACGTTATCTCAGTTGACATGATAGCATTTTATCCTCGAAGGTTTTCTTGGATATATAGAGTGTTGTAATTACTTCGAAGAATTTGTCATCCATCACACGAGACGACCAGAGTTGCGACAAGCGAGCCCTTACCAGATTCTGACTTAACAGAATTCGCTCGTTTAGATTCATTCGAGTTTACAAAAATGCTCTATTCGATTACTTATGCTTGGTTTGGAACATATTGTTCTGAAAACAAAAATGTTGGATTCCAATAGTACTATTGCCATATATGCATATATGCTTGATGCTTGAATTTTAATTGACAGTAAATGAAGCTATTATATAATATCGTTCATAGAAACAAGTTTGGCTACCAGAACTGAGCAGATTGATAATGAAAAAATTGCTAATCTTAATGATGATGATATTGTTAAAATTACTAAAACATATACGTAAATGCAGGGACCAGCACGAAGAGACACTTGCAATATATCTTGGTAGAAAGATAATCGGTAAATTTACTCAAGGCAGTTTATATGATAATACACGAAACTGTACAGAGTGATTATAAACCTCTACTCGGTGATGGTGAATGTGGATCATGGAAGAATAAAAAAGAAAGTATACTTAGTTATTCTTAATCTGCTGACGTTGAAATTAAGGAAATATCTTACAACAATAATCATTTAACAGACTTGTTATCTGCATTACATGTATATGATCATGTGGCTAGACATAAGACTGTTTATCTTAATGGATGTGGTTGTTTATTTAAAACAACTCGTGCTAATAAATTATTCCTACGCAACCACTCAGCTATAATTGTTTTGACACATGCATATAATCTCAAGAGATACATAAACGAAAATTAAAATAATATACATATTATAGTTTCTTCAGATGGTGTGGAGATACAGGGACTCCTGAGCGAATTGGTGAAAAATATATACCTAAATATATTATATGGCACATGGTGGACACAGCGCCATTAGAAGTATTAAAAATTTCCTGATGGGTCATTGACAAAGAAATACAGCTGTAATAATGTGTAGCGATCATGGTCAACCACAACCCAATATTGGACAATCACCATATGAATGGCTGACGAATAATGTAGATTATTATGAAGAATTAACTGGTGACCATAGGGCATATAAATATATAAGTTATATTACCTAATACTGGCTTTTCACGTCACTGCCTGTTATTAATGCGGGCAATGTATTTCTTTGCAATTGCATTCGAAGGTCTCATGGCATTTGCAAGGATAATTTCATTATTTAACGCAGATATTACACTTGGTAACCTTACAGCCCATTTACAATATCTCCCTCCTAACTTAAAGTCAGTGGACATTTTCTTTGAATTTTGCATTCTATGCAAATAACTGCTCAGCACGTATTCGATGATATCGTTCAAAGATTGCCGGATCGCGATGAAATTCAGTATATTTTCGTCTAATTCTGACGTTATACTTTTCATCAACGATAATACTGCACCAAGAATTTCTTTGTCAGGATCAACCTGTAATAGTTGTGGCCATCGTAGACCTCCTTGTGGTCTAGATCCTCGTTAAAAACTCACTTTAAACGCAGATGCAACTTCTATTGCAGTCATTTTTGATAGTAGTTCCGCTTGTTTATATTTTCTTGCAACGTCAACGACAGCCAATGCGAATTTGTATATGCGTGCTTGACGTCTACGTGTTTTAATAGTATCATGAGATAAAAATGAAATATCTGATTGATGAATTTGATAATAAATGCTGGCATCAAGATGTGCGTATTCAATTGTTTTAGGTGGTGGTAGATACAGTTGCAATATTGCCTGTCGAGTTAACCAATTTGCAGCAGCAGAACGTGAGACCTTTGCTGCGTCAGCAAGTTAATAATCGCTGCTCTTCCTTTCCAATAACATCTCGGTAAATAATAAAAGGACTCCATTATAATAATTATTTAATACATTACCAGCTCATATCATTAATTTACCTTTAATAGCAAATTTTACTACAAAATGAGTTTTTCTCTGAGACATTTATTGATTATTGTATTTAACGCTTGAATCAATTTCATATCTGCAAGATAGCGTTATTGTAAATCTTTACAATTATTTGCAGCATCATGAACGTGATACGCTTGATCAATCTTATTTATTGGATGCTTACCAGGTCTTGGTTGATCTTGCTCATCAAGTCGATTATCAAACCGAATTCTAAGACTACAATAATTATCTCCAGAAAGATATTTCTCATCAAGTTATTTAACTCCTGGTAATTTCCCTATTGAACATGCTTGCCCCTGTCGATGAAATAAATTTATATTTGCTTGTGCCACATTTAACACATTTGCCAGTAATTTCGCGTCTTTTATTTTTTGTTATTATCGTTGTCAATCCATTGGTATTGGTCGGTGCTCTGCATCTAACACAAAATAAAATCCTATATCTTTACTATATGGAAAAATTACTTTTCAGTCACTCGAAAGCAAGAACCAGTAAGACACCATCCAGCACTACCAAATTCTATCAGAAGGATCATATTAGGTCCATCTTGATTTGGTAAGACAAAATTATTACTTAATCTGATAATGCGATTGCTCAAGTGGAATAAATTAAACTTACTAGCACTATTTATAGATGATCAACAATGCTATGAAGTACTTAAATATGTTAATAAAAATGCGAAATGATTGGACGAAGACAAAAACGATATTATTGATTTTATCACCGATATTGATAAAGCTCTATCTGAAGACGACCGAGATGGGTTTATTAATAACCTCTTAGTGAATGATGATGTAATGCTGGACAAGCAATCAAATCCAGTTCGGAAATTTTCTCGAGGTAGACATAAAATGCTGATTTTATTTTTGTTACACAGTGTTATACACAAATACCTAAAGTTATCAGATATAACTGCAATATTTTAGTTGCGTTTAATGGAGTAGATAATTATCCCTTACAGAATATTTATTATATCTAGTTTTGTGGTGATATAGACATGATTAAGTTTAAAAAATTCTTTTTAAAAGCACAAGATGTTCTATTCGGATTTATATCAATAAATTTACATGACCCATGATGCAGGTATCGTGTAGATCTGGATCAAATATTGTTTTAATTACAACAGCAGAGGAGATGAACGACCAATATTCAATGACCCGGCGAGTAAATGAATCATATACAAATTTGAAGAAAAGAATTACATCACGAGTGAGTAAAATAAACGAGGTAACCCAGATGATTTGACGTTGTGCTCTATTATCCACTGTATGGAAACATGCTTGGTTAGAGGGTTGAGTTTAACGTTATCTACCTTGTTTTAAGCCTTTGTATGAACCTCTTTTTTGTAAATAAGGTCTCCTACACAATGATCTATTCACCTCCTCTGCTGCTGTTGGCACGTTTCATTTCACTATTGTACATCTAAATTTCATCACTCGATTGTTACAGTTTTGTCTTTGTATCCACCCCGTGTTCCTAAAGACATTTCAAAAGTACATCTTGCACCTAGGTGGATCTGCATAATATAGTTCAGTATTCCTTTCTATTTATAAATTTATATGCTGTCTATCTTGTATTTGCCTTTCGTTTTTAATAATGATTTATATCAAATTAATTCAGTTAAATTTTGTTTTATTTTGTTCTGCTTGAAGCATATTTCACTGTCTAGCCAAAATAGTTCTGTATGGTTGCTTGGCTTTATCTAACGGCACATACATGAAACTGATTAATGTTTGATATTTTGCAACATATAAAGATTTTATCTGGAATTCTTTATAACATATCTTTTAAGGACATAATTTACTGTGCATAAATGTTAGTTTTACCTATTTTTCAACGTTTATCCACATTTTTACACGTTGAAATAAATGGTACTTGCAACGTGCGTTAGGCTAAAGAGCTTATCAAATGTACACATACACAATAGGGTATTGAAACGTATCTTGGTGACATATTACATTTTTTCATATAAATTTAAATTGCTTCGGCAAACCTGCTGGTGTATGTTGGCTAACGAGATATATTTTCAGTTGATTGAAACGTTTTTATCACCCATGTGAAATACTATCTTCAAATAATCTTTAACATCAGAAAGCAGTCTGCTGTCACGCTGCTTGATATATATTTTCTGAAAGGTTAAGTGATCCGAAAGCCATATTTATTTTTGTAATAGTTCTTCAATAATCATTTAAATAGCAGAAAATCTAGAAGACGGCATACAAACTTATATTAATCATTTTCATTTGCTATCTTAATATTTTTGCATCTAACCTGCAGGATAAATAGCATTAATAGTTGGATAGCTTATATTTCGACAGCATCAGTTTGTTAAATTTAAAACACACTGAACCAATGATGTGTCTTTGGTAGTTTACAGACTGTTGCTAGCAATCTCGTTTTGAATCACAGTAATATAATTCCAGGATTTAGTTCTCTATTAATTCCATTGAATGTATCTACCCAAGAATCTTATCAGAGCAGTTTTGTATTCGCGGAGAAAAAAAAATCACTTGAAATCAATAATTTGAAGAAAAAAAAATTCCAACCCAAAAATGAAACACTGGACACAACATGTAATACATATTGAAAGTACTAAAGTTTAAAGCACGACTAAAGCAAATCCTCTCAGTTACAAGATTATATAGTTCTCTATTTTACTGCAATACAATTTGGAGCGGTAATTTTTGTAGAGAGCAGCTCTAGCATCTCGTTGAAGATGGTGCAGGACTTTGCTTTGACTCTGACGTCTGTTGTTCATACCAGCTCAATATAAATCCACGACATTGATATTTCATGCAGCATTCAAATTCCTTCGTTTTTTAAATCTTCCAGAAGAATTTATCTGGATATATGGTTAGCTTCTTATTTACGGAATTAGTGAGGAGAGATTTAATTTATGAAGTCTTTTTCTATTATTTCTTATGGCATGCATGATGTTAGGGGTACCAAGTCATGATTTCATCTATTATTATCATTGTATCAGAAATTATGGAATGGCGTAATGCCTAAGAAATTCTTGTTTCGTTTCCCCATCCCAAACGTCGATCCTCTCAAATATGAAGTTGGTTTTCAACACGACTTGGTGGTGGTTGCGGTGGCGGTGTGTGCAAATGAGACTTATAGCTCCAACATGAACATCTCCAATCGTTCATCGTTCCGTTGTATTAGAAATATATATCGATCGAGCGGCACGTGTATCTGCTCTGTAGGCACGTCAAGACAACAGAGGGCTGCCAAAATCGATCTCATACTTGCTGATGTGCTAATCGATTGCCATTGACATAGCACGAGTCAGTTCAGTATATTTTAGATCAAAGGATCAACTTTGCAGCTATAAAACCCTCCTCCAGGGCACCCTCCCCATGCTCGATATTCGATGTTGGTAGACGGTTTTGGTGATGCATTAACGTCATAAACCGGACGCCTTTAGCTTTAAAGTGATGGCAGATCGATGGGGTGTATAAGAACAGACTAGTTCTAATGGAACTACAACCTTTCCATACCTCTTGTATGTACCTGCTGCCCTATATTGAGAGTGACGCAACAGTGCAGAATTGACACAATAAAACCAATGATGTTATGACAAAATCAAAATAATAATGCCTTCTGGTATGCAACAGCAGGCTGATGTGTATCGACGCAGAAGCATTTTAGCCAATGTCCCACTTGCAGAAAGCCGATCGAGGATTTATGCCCATCTTGCTAATTACTGGTAGAATCCCCCTTGTTCTTGCGGTTGTTCGAGAAAGGACCGATACATTTTCTAAGAATTCAAACACTGCTTAAGGATTGTTTTGGTTTGCAAAAGCCAAGAGGTGATGCTCCTGGTGATTCCAAGCCGTGACACTCTTACTGTTCCAGCAAACTTGGCAAATATTTAAGAAGGCGATAATTTGTGTTTTATACCCATTCTCTAACTGCGCCGTCATAATCAGATGGATTATGGAGCTACCACTACCGTTGCATATGACCATCATGAACATGTTGATGTGAGGTGATTATGCTGGTCATCGTCAAACCCTGCTTGCGAATGAGGGTATATAGTTTCTTTGTGAGTTCATATGCCTCATAATTATGCAGGTGAGATTCATCAGTGAGCAGAGATTCTTCCAATATTCACTTACTAACTCGAGACCAAAAGCCTATTCACATCGATGATTTTCCACTCATCAATTTATATCCCCAATCGGATTATCCGATTCGGTCTCTTGTATGTTTTCTTACACCGAACTTATGTTTTTTCCAGTTCGTAGAGCTTTGTCACATGGTTAGTGAGTGTGCCTTAGACTGTCTTGGGTGCACTATGCAATCCAAAGTTTTCTTGTGTTTAAAGAACGGTTGAGATTGCCGAGGTACTGATTTTTCTGTTAATGACATATCTTGGGTTTTGAAGAACGTATCTGCCTCATCGCCGACTAGATTTCGTTCTTCTAAAACAAAACATTTCTGTGTTTGGTTCCGTCGGGCTGGGACTCTTGCTGACATTCTGCTGCAGGTTTATTATGCGCTAGACCAAAGAGTAACCTTGTTTATATCCGCTGACACCCAGCTGATTGCATGTATAGCGGACGCCATTATTTTCCAAATACGATAGAGACAACACCTCTGTAGGATTATAGAAATGGTTGACCTCACAACCCTATGGCCGTTGCCGTCCAGTAATTAGAGGTTACAAAGATCTACGAACGTAAACTCACAACGTATTGCCTCTTTTAAGGCGGCATGTAACGATCTCACCTTACCTGTGAAGAGATCAGTGCCTGATTTATCCCGTTTATACCAAATATTTCTTCTTATACAATAACATAGCTTTAACCTAAATGTCAGCTACACCATCAACGTCCCCAGAAAGGGCATGGAGGGCACTCTGGTGCTGTTTAAAGACCGCCGCCATTTACATAACTTACTATCGATTTGTGCTTTTACCAGTAAGAGATTTAGGGGATCAGATCCTAAGAATAGTAACAGGAGATATGGTAACACTTTACCGGAGCACATTGTTACATTCGAGAGTTGCCAAGGCCGTAAAATACTCGTATCTCTCCGTGTTTTTCTCGGAAAGTACCTCACCACAAGTTCATCTATGGTTTAAAATGCTCTATAAAATGATGATTCCCTGTAAAGCAGAGGAAGTGGAGTCAAGAATACAAGTGAATGGTTACTCGTCAAGATCACAGAACAAGCAAGGGCAAAGAGCCTCTTGTGCGCATAACTCCACGTCATCAGTTCAGCATCAAAAGTGACAATTTTTAAGCATGCTTTGCAAAGATACTTTTAAAATCGCTAGAAAAGAACATCATGCAAACAATTCTGATGCTAAAAGACGATCTGTTAGTACTCTATGATCTTAAACTATGTAACAGAAAGAAACAAGTGTAATAAAATCATCAAATTTATTTATATCAAATATAAGTGTAAATTGAAAAAACGCTACTTTTATTACGAATTAAATCTAAAATAATCCAAATAAGCATAGAATATCTGACTAAATTCCAGACTTATTATTTTAGTCCAATATATCAATGAGCATATTCCAATAAATAATATAAATAAATGATTCATGTCAAATTAAATCTGAATACAGTTGTTTACTCAAGCATTGATTCCCAGATACTGATATTCAACCAGGAATGAAGACTGTATTTACAAACACCTCTTCATATACATCCCCATTTTCAGCTAGCAAACAGTAACTGTTCATAGGTATGTCAGAGGTAATAAGCACCAAACTGCTTATCATTATTTCTATAATGAAATGTCATGATGTGTGAATGCAAATGAAGCTCTGATCTTGAACACCTACATCGTCGCACAAGAGAATGCCATAAAAAACAAAATACTGCAAAGATATTTTCGACCAGCTAAATCCGTCACTGAACCGAAGACAATTGCTATGAACGTGGCTGATTATATCCGTGTATATTTAGCTGAACTGGTGGCTAGTAAATAATACCTGACGCAATGATTTACCCTCTCTCAGTTTGAGGAAATGAACGGTGATGAACTTAAATAGCTATACAGTCCGTACTAGGCTTGGCTTTTAACATTACTTATCGTTGTTGCTGCCCGTTACACTGGAGAAGTCGACAATGATCTCAAAAATCTCTTTCTTAAAAATACACTCATCATGTCTGCTATGATATTCTCTATTTCAATATTTTGTGTTATTACCACTTATCTTCCCCCAACCTTAACCAGTGTTTTTCACTCTCAGTTTGGATATCAATGTCATCGAAACAATAACTAAACCAAAGCACGTGTAGGCAAAAGCGGTTAAAGATTATGCATACACCCATTCCTATAGTCACCCGGACAGCCGAAAATACTGGTTTTAAGAAAGTCGCGACTGTCACCGTATCAAATGTTTAGAAGGTCTAGGGTATTAAAGATCCTAAAAGGAAAAGGTGGGTGAAAGAATGTGAAGAATCGTAAGAGCTTCTAGTCCAGATAGGAAAAAGGTAGACACAGTTGATCCAGGGCAAAATCAAGATAAAGATGTTCCATGCTGAAAGAGTAGGATCGAACATTACTAACAACTTAAACGGCATATATCTACACAGCAGCAAGACAAAAAGCAAGACAAAGTTGCTTTCGTTCTCCTGACACAGGATGCAATGGCCATTGTGACCTATAAGAGTGCTAAGTAACGAGTCATCCCATCAAATATGAACATTTTCGAATTTTTAACTAGTGTGATATAAAATGAAAGATGCCAAGTCGTCTAGCGCAAACAATGATCCGATGTGCTGCAGTTGTGCTTGCTGTGCCAACCAAAATGATGGCTAGAACAGCACAAATACTAAAATACAACAGAGGGCCAATTTGAAGGCTAAAACTAATTTTATAACAAGAGGATGTACAAAACTGGTCATGACAACAACTGATGCGTTGACACGGCGGAGAATGCACTTGATGAGCGCCAGTCGCTCTGGGAAATTCGTCTTTCTATCAACTTTTGCCATTTGGCGATGTGCCTGAGCTTCTCATTATTATGTCTGCAGGATAAATCAAATCAAAGCTAGAACTGAATATACTTCTATGTCGTTAAATTTGGCTGTGTCATTTGATCTTATGCGTAAGAATGGACTTGAATTTGCTATTAATAGGACAATGTTATTTTTAAAGCATGCTTTGTTTCTCGGAAGTTACATCCGTATTCTCAATATGCCACTTTGACTTAGACCCTCACTTTTTCATACATGTGAGAACAAGAATCATTCAGTATGCAACTGTGAAGGATAGGAAACCTTTTCATCGTATCATCGATTTATACATTTGTTTGTAAACCCTATCATGTTTCTCAGTCCCTAACACCACACTCCATCCCCATTACCCGTGTCTGTGGATATTGTAAGCCAGCTGGCGGAAGGGCCTGATGATTTGGTTCCATCAGACGGAGGTCTATTCCGTGGACTTTCAAATAGGCCGTAAAGAGGCAAGAATTGAATTCTGTGCTTCTGTCTGTTCACACCATAGTTTGTGTTCCACATGGTCGCGGCTATGTGAGGTTACTAAGAACAACCTGACTATTACTTTTTTGACACTCATTTGCATTTGATGGCTCGGCATAGACAACAGATTGCTAGAGCAACTGCTCCAGTAACTGCATCTATTGCGTCTGTTGAGGGATCTGACTGACATCTAGAACAGATAGAATGTTAAATACGTAATCTGTGCAAGCGCCGCTAATAGTATTATTCAAGGTGGAGGCAGGTAGAATCAAGAGCATGCAAATGCCTTCTCAAATCAAGCAAGAACGTTTTTTATCCCTAAAGAGCTCAGGTAGCTCTATCCCATGCCGGTCGGTACTGTAAGACAGCCTACCAGGCATAAACGCTGACGGCAATATATCGTGTTTGGCTACACTTAAGTTAGATCATCCAACTGAGTCACGGTCTTTGTCATTAGATGCAGTTTTGGGACATAAGCTAGCTCAGCAGTTGAGCCTACTCACTTTCAGTGCCCGGTACTAGGTTTCTACGACATACAAGTTTCAGATAGTATAGCGTGTCACCTAGTGTGCTAATATCAAACATTGACAGCCGGACCGACTGGGCGACTATAAAGGAAATGGAGCAAAAAGATGAATGGAGCAAACACCTCTTTTAAGAAACAGCGGCGAATGATGTTGAGCTGCACTGCGGGCTGGCCAGTTCTGAAGACAGGAGACCATAGCAAGTCTCATTCTTTTACACCGAGCCCTCTACAGGGTGGTAGGATGGACATTACTATTATCAGCAACTATATCTGTAATTTGGGAACGATGGCCCAACATTATCTGATCTTAGTCAACGACGTCAGTAAAAGTAGCCGAACTCGATCTTAGTTCCATGGACTAGACATATGGATCAGTCAGGCAAATGTGTCATCTATGTATTGGCACAATACCAATTCGTCTCAGGGATTTGGTTATGTCATCACATATTGTTTTTCTTTTATATTTGAACTTTTATAGAACAGGCCGATTAAGTAATATTTGAATTCAGTATATGGAATGCTATAGATGGAAATGGGTAATTACAGACTTGTGCCCATGTAATAATTTTTCCACGATTTAACAGTCAACTAATTTCATTGGTTTTAAATAAAGTAAGCTTTTTATGGGAAGAAGTTGTTTTATGAATATTTGCACACTTATAGAGTTTCAAGCCAGTTTAGTCGTAACAATTTATGACAAAGCTAACCTGACGGCTCGACTTAATAATCCATGGAGTTTCTATATTTTAATTAAAACGGTAAAAACACTGAACTTTACGTTGAAATTATTATCATATGTTTCAAGAGCGATACAACATGACCCCCTTGGGCAATGAAACTAACGATTCAAATGCACTACCAAGAAAAATTGCATAACAAAGAATTTGGCTCTAATTTAGTTACTCTTCTGATTTCCTTCTTTCTGATAAAATCTCTTAACGTGGCAATCGATTTCCCATAATTCAGCTCAGATTACAATGCCCACCAATTCTTACCGTCTTTGCCTGATTACTTACAGGACTCAAGGTACTAATTCAACCCTCATAGTCAACATATCAAAATACCATCATTTTCAAAGCTTATTAACTTGAACTTTCTGCATGTTGATGATCAGAAATATCTTTGTCCATGCCGAACTGTTCTTAATGCAAGCTTCTGTTTGTGGACACCATATGATCCGTGGCATTTTTATCAACATATGCAAGAAACACGTGTTATTGATTCTGCGCGAAAAAATTTCATTGATGTTCCTAAGTCAAGTCTATAAAAATACTAAAATTGCTTCAATAAAATTTTGCCTATTTTTTAATTGCAGATTGGATAAGCTCTCAAAAGATAATATAACTAAGCTTTTACTTTTCATTATTATCAAATATGGACCATCAAACCCGTATATAGATATTATTATTCTTCAACCATCTCAACACTGGTTTACAGTTCTTCCATATAATTAGCACCGTGTGTCCAACAAGTGCCGTATTCTTTTATACAAGCATAATAGGCCATAACACTTTGAACTTTTTTCACGGATTGCATTTAACAGAGGTCGTTGAGAATGATCGAAAATAAAAAAAAACAAAAGTAAGAGCGATGACAAATCTAAACAAAAGGGCATTACACTATTCCTTAGTCTATAACACTCAGGACCACGAATATCAATCAGAAGAATCTCATTACATAAGCATAATATATGATCTGCAGATTTCTGTGTTAGGTGTTTTGACATCATATTAAAAAAATATTTAGCTGTATAACATTTGCCTTCGTTACTAACACTTTGCAACAAGCAAAGTCATTAAACTAACTTATGACAAGTTTGGAATTACCTTTCTGTGTTTAAGGCACTATCAGTCAATTACAGTTGCAAATAGAATATTTCTTTTCATCAATTCGGCAAATCAATACGTCCTTGATATTCGTCTTTTTTTCTGAAGAAACTGCTATTAATCCATGCAGCCAGGATAAGTCGAACTCACTTGTAGCTTCATTGATAGTCTGACAACCCTGACTAATGTTTCAAACTAGCGAGGTTACAGATATTTAGTCGCAAGTCATTTCATATTGGGTTTCTAATTTGGACACAAAGGAAGATAATTAACAAATCCGATACATGGTAAGACAATGACACTGTAAAATGTTTTTCTTCGTTGAAAATCTAGTTGATAATGGAGTTCGTCATCCTAAAAAGGAAAGAAAAATGAATTAAAACATCTGACACAGCAATGGTACAAAGTTTTAGTTTCCCGAGTGTTGTTGATCAGGGATAGAAATGGAGGAAAAATCAGTTGCAGTTTGAGCAACATAAGATGCAATTTTGTGAGAAAAAAAATCACGGGGATCCATCCACGTCCTTCTGATAAAGTATAGAGTAACGTGTATAAACAAATGACACATTTAGTGTATATATATATATATATATATATATATATATATATATATATATATATATACATACATACATACATACATAAATAAATATATATATATATATATATATATATATATATATATATATATGTCTATACATATCTCTATATCTATATATATCTGTATCTATATATGTATATTTATCTATATAAATATATATATACATATACATATATACATATATATAGATATATATATATATATATATATATATATATATATATATATATATATATATATATATATATATATACACATATATATATAGATATATACACACACACATATATATATATATATATATGTGTGTGTGTATGTGTGTGTGTGTACATACATACTTAGTTATTTGTAGCTATGTATGTGAGGTGTGTGAGTGTGGATGGGTGGCTGATTTTATACTTTAACATCATAGCGTATACCCTTTTTACATTAATTAATGAGTTGTCCCTTTTGTATTATCAAGTAATCTGAAACAAAAAATGGCCAGTGATACTTCTTTAGAAGCGACATTAGGAGAATCAATTAATTAATATCAACATTTGCTGTTCCATAGCCAATTTAATGTTTTCTTTCAGATCTACAAGTTCTTTGGCTACATATATTATTTGTCTCTATGGTGTCTGAATGCACCGCTAGAAATTCAACCACATCAGTGGAACCTTGACTCTACTAAACACAAAGCCATTAAAAAAATGTTTTTATCACCACATCGCTGTTTCTGCATGTTAACGAATACAGTTGAAAATGTCTGTACTGTGCACAACTAATCGATAGTATGGAGAGAAACGTATCAAAGAAGTATATGACATCAATTTGGAATGTAAGCAGCTCAAACCTTTCAGCGCAGACAGGTAAAAGACAAAAGGTATATTTAATTTTAGATTTCCCAAACACATCCACTGTACCTAAATCCGAATTACGTTTTACACAGCATTATTTAATCTAGAGTACTTTACAGAGCATATATCAGGGTCTGACTGGCCAGTGTGGGAGCAGCAGAGCAGGTGAACATATATTATTTGCTGGAGACCTTATTTACAAAAACAAAAAGGTTCATACAAAGGATGAAAATAGGGCCAATAACGATAAATTAAAGCCTCTAACCGAGCATGTTTTTAAACGGTGGAGAACAGAGCACAATAACGTCAAATCATCGCGGTTAGCTCATTTTTGTTACTTGTTCCTTGATATGGTTTTTATTCAATTTTAATGTGCGGTTCCTTTACTCGCTGGATCATTCAATATTGGTTTTTCTCCATCCCTGCTGCTGTAAATTAAACAGCCAATATAACTATGACCAATAATGGTTCAGAACCACACTCAGCAAGATTAGCTCGAGAGCGACTAAAGGCGATTAAAACATATTACATGCCCGTGATTCTGTCAAACAACAACTATAATCACGTCTGGAATCTCAAGTTTAATTTCAAGAGGATACAAAAAAAAATTATTTCAACATATCACAATACCGATAGCAAAGCAACTGAGAATGAATGCTATGTTGTTCGTGAAAAAGGGGTATTGGTGATATTGCTAGCAAAGCATTCTCCTCAATCAAACATTAACTAGTACGATTGATACAACAATTAATATAACGAATACCTCAGCCAATAAAATTACCCAAATAGTAGTGAAATAATAAATCACGCTGCGAATAAAAAAAATTAGCATAGTTGGCAGATGCAAAATTATCAGAAAAAGAAAAATATATAACCTCTAGTCTGATAGCAGGAAGTGGTCTCACTTCCCGAAGAGGTCTTCCTGATTGATAAAAATAAATATAATAAAGATATTCAAACATATATCTGATACTGCATCCTAGACTGACTCACCAGTACTCAAAGATGAGTCTGAGTGATTATCAATATTATTCTTATGATGCGTGAATTACAGATCAGCGTGGACAAATTGAACTGCAAGTTAAGGATACGAGGATATATTTCTTACCTTTTGAATCATTTATTGAAGTAGTGGGTGAAATTTTAAAAATAGATGATACTGAATACGCAGCTGATGTTACTGTTGGATTTGTTCTAATGGTATTATGGTGTTATTTGACAGCGCTAAGAACATGATTAACGAAAAAATATTGAATCAATTCAGAACGACGTTGACGTTGCTACAACAATATTTGGTCTTGCATGATATAACAATTATTATGTAAGATCTGCTGGTCAATCAATGATGTTTCTAAAAATACTCATATTCTCTAGAATACCAACAATATGAAGTAGGACAACCAAGAAAGTTTGCCAGAAACGCCAATGTGGATGTACAAAGTATGATTATTAATGTAGATCCATATTTCCACTTAAGATTTATATCACGTCGAACAATTTTAAAAGGTAATATATGAGCATTTTCATGTTCAATTACACTGTCACATATCTTAGGATTCTGTAGAAATGTCGGAAAAGTCATTTTAGGAGCTTGGTATACAATTGCAAGCGACAATAATGCAATATGGCGAACCGCTCATGATGCTGGCAAAGTAATTCTTACGAAGGTTTCATTGTGGATGCCGGTGATGACCCTAACAATATCTGAAAAAGATAGGCTATAATTATCTTTAATGAGTCATGGTGGTAAATCAATGTTACCATGCTTAACGATAACAAGATTCTATCCAGACTAATATTAACGGTTTATTTACATGACAAATAACTTCTCAGCAAAGAGTGGCCGCACCAATATATATAATTATTGCATTACAAGATCTTGCACTTTTAAACTCGCAGTTACATAGTATATTTGTCGATCTTCTTGCTTCTTATTAAATGTGTCTCGAAATTGAAGTAAATATACGCTACAGTCTTAAAATAATTGTGAATTGTATTCAGTATATACTCTCGTACATAATTCGCCTTCTTATATTCAGTGTTTGGTTAAATATATAAAATATTTAAACGTATATCTCTATGAATTTGTAAAAGTGGTGCCATGTTTTAATGTCGGATTCTCGTACTCAAGGTTCATGCGTAGATTCTCGTGCTTCACACATTGTCGTCGAACTACGTAGTGAATGTTATTTTGCACTTACCTCGGTGTTTGATTTGGGTGGGTACATGAAATAGCAATGCTTAGACAGCCCTTTGAATTTCCAATATTTTCGCATCGCACATTGGGAATTCGCTGGGGTTGTCTATGTGCTTGCGTCCCCAAAATAAACAGCAGGATGATGTGAGCTCCTCACCTTTGACAACGTCAAGGTGACGTCACTGAAGGGTACCTACATATGGGCAGTCCGACAGAATGTCCGCCGGACCAAAATATCTCAATCAAATGAATGTAGACCATAATATATGTCTTAACCATGAAGAGTGCCCGTGGACCATAAGAGAGGTAATTACAAAACAAAAGACCTCTAAGGATCTTATTGGTAAAGGATTTACTGGCATAAGGGATCCATGTGGATTGGTAGACTGAATGTCATTGCTGTTATTTATTTTTGATAATAATCTATACAAATACCAAGTCTGTCAACTAAACCTTTCAGGTCAAGGTTAAATATAAGGAATGTCAGTTATCTTTATTTTAAGGAAATATTTATTATCTAATAAAATATGAAAATATTATTAATAGTTATGCTATTGAAAAATTAAACATAACGGATAAAGATATCTGACGATCCTCAGAAAATTATGTCTGATCTTGAATCATTACAACAACGAAAATTTGAAAATAAATTCACATTACTATCCAATTATAGATTCACGAAATTAATTTTTCAATCTATGTTAGAATCTTTGGCAATGGTAAATGACACGTAAGTAAAAATATTTATACCTCATTCACGTTCAATCAAAAAAAAATAAGAACCGAATTGTCTCACGAATACGAAATGATCAAATATGTGGCAGTTCAACTTATTGATTGAAATGCCATTTTTAGCCCGTCTCTGTATTCTTGACTTTATTAGCTATATTTTTAAATACTTCACACTTTTCTCGATTTCCACATGCAGAATTCTGACTCTGTGTAAAACATTGCAGGTAATATAAATGATTATGTTTGGCATTTCCATTAATATGATCAATTACAAGTCCATATTCGATGACTTCATGAAAACATTCGAATATGAATCTATTTGATAAAACTTTTTCGCAACACTGATTTTAAAATAGCCAAATTTATCATCACTACCAACTTGGTTCTTTAATTAGCAGTGTTTGATAGGGCCATCACGAAAAACTTCAATATTTTTAATGATTGGATGTTTCATAAAATCCTTTTACTCCATTTGTTGTATTTGTCTAAATTATTATTTTGAAATTTAGCGAGATAACCTTCTGCTGTTCTTATAGGAATTTTACCTGACAATATCAGACTAATTGTTTATCATATAATCGTTTTAGATCTCAATATTCTTTCAGTCGTATTTTACACATAATTGAGTTTTTCCTCTTACTCCAACGTCACGTACACACGGGTTTGGTCCTAGACTCCCATGTCTAATGCTTCGCATATGGTAGCCGCAGAATTTATTTACACATGCTCTGCTAATATAAGAAGTATATTTGATCTAATTCGATTCTTTGTTTGAATCATTATATATACATACAAAAATTCAATTTAAATATTTGTCTTATTTATAAAAATTGAACCTTCTGCCTTCTCGGTGGTAGCTAGATTTGATCTTGACAGACTACCAGAATGTAAATTTAGTTTTATGATACATAATCTGGCTTTAATGAATGCGGATATAAATAAACGTATCCACAAAGCCAAGAAGGAATTTTGTGAAGCTGGTGCGGCTCATGTGTGGTCATCATTCAAAGTTGGAAATGTTGTCACGGTAATGAATGACAAACGACGAAGAGAGATTATTAACCATCTTAATTTTCAAAGATATTTTTTATAACATTTATTGTAAGGAGACGACGAGACTTGGATTATTCTAGATAAGCATGATCCCGAAACCTGACGTTAATGATCTCAAGCCGATGAGACTGTTGGTGTCAAGATTAAACTGTTTATCTGAACGGGTTACAGAACACTTCACAAACGCTATGCGTGGTAATGATTTGACAGATTTACAACATAGGAAACTAAATACATGGGCAGAAGCATTTAAACATACTGCAGCGTCTAAATGTTGCTGGGCTGAGAAAGATATTAACATTTCCAATGACAGTGAAGACGTTAATCGGAGATATTTGTATAAATCGAAATAAGAATCAAGAGGAACTTCGATAAATATTATTAATCATAACGCACATGCATGGACTTTTGCACTAATAATATCTCTCGAGACAGAACAGTTAAATTTTTATAATGGTCATATATTTGATTTTATTATGAATATCAGCAAAAGTCACCTTGTGTCTGTTTTGGTAATTTCAAAGTTCAGAATTTGATTATCATGATAAGTTTGTACGGCATAATGGTGATATTTATCGTGCATAATCTCTTCATAAAGAAATGAGAAATCTTTCATCAAAATATACTTCTGATGTTCCTAAGGTAAAACAGTTACTAAATAATTATTTTCCCGTTCCATCAGTTGCTGCTCACTTTGATCAGGAGAAAAATTCTAGGAAACCGAGGACACAGTCGGAATTTCTTGATGATGTCCAGACAAGTTGTGTTGAATATGGGCACGGTTGATTATGGAATACTAAATATGATTTTAGCGACGTTATCTCAGTTGTCATGGTAGCATGCTATCCTGAAAGTGTTCCTGGATACGGTGAGCGTTCTAAACACTTTAAGAGATATGGACCTCCATCACACGAGCTGAAAAGAGTTGCGATAAACTAACCTTTACAAGATTTTAACTTAACCTGATTTACCCGAATAGACTCATTTGAGTTTACGGAAGATCTCCATCCGTTTACTTATGTTTGGTTTGGAAAAAATTTTTCAGAAACAAATGTTGGATCCCATTAGTACTATTACGATATATGCTTAATGTTGGATCCCATTAGTACTATTACGATATATGCTTCATTCTGGAATTTTAATATCATTAAAAGTAAATGAAGCAGTTATCTTATCGCCCACAAAAACAAGTTTGGCTACAAGAGCCGGTTATATATAATATTGATGATGTTAGTAAAGAATGCTCTCATCTTAGCGAAGATTACATTATTGAACTTAATAAACATATACGTTAATGCAGGAATGAGCACGATGATACACTTGGCACAGATATTGGTAGAAAGATAATCGAAAATTTAATCAAGGTAGATCGTAAATTTAATCAAGGTAGTTCATAATATTATAAACAACACTGAACAAGATTGATCATAAACTATGCTAAGCTCGAATGTGTAATTGCGGAAACAAAGGAAGTAAAACAAACTAGGTAGTATTGTGTGTTATATTCATGGCGACTCACCGCAGTTTGTTCATTTAAGATCTTCAAATCTACAGTCGATGATAAATAGATTTCCTGATTATGCTGTCAGAGCCTCTACGGTTTCGTTTTATATACATAAAAATATAGGGATTTATTATTACTAGGTAATGATAAATGTGGATCATGGAGAATAAAAATGAAAATATATTTAGTTATTCTAAATTAAAATTAAGGAAGTATATTACAAAAATAGTCATATATCAGAATCGTAATCATCACCATCCGTATAGGATCCTCTGACTAGACAGAAGACTTTATCTTGATGGATCTGGTGGTTCGGGTAAAACTGATGCGATTAAAGTATTCCTAAAGAGCTGTTCAGACATAATAATTCTTTTGACCCCGACACATAAAACGCCAGATAAATAAAAGAACGAGGAGCAGACTCATGTGCATATGGTAGTAACTGTATATGGAGTGGAGACACATGGACTACTGAGTGAATAGGTGGAAATATATACCTAATATATATTTTCTGGGGCGACATAGATGAGGTATGTGTGTAAATATTAAAAGAATTGGATGATTATATATAAAAGGACAAATAAACAAGCGTGATTTTGATATTGATGCTAAATTTGTTATCAAACTAAAACAACAACAGAATAACTATTGTGCAAGCTGTAACACAATAATGTTGTTGCAATATTCAAACAATAATCCATGACAGTTCATCTAAGATTAAATAGTGATATTGGTCATACACGTGAAAATGTGTTGCTAACGTGTCTTGAATGTAATCGACGCAGACATTATAGTTTACGTAAGTGAAGGCGGTGTCTTTAGGAATTACATGTAATTGTTCACATACAAATCCACGTTGAGGAGCCTTCGAATTTAATTTGTAGCTTGCAGGTTTACCTGGGGATCTTACAACGCTAGAAATTGTATGTTAGTCACACTTCCGATAGGATCAATTGCTTTGTTTTCCAACTTAAAATTCATCCGGTTCATACAAAAAACTTACAGTTACATAACCTAACAATGGTTGTTCACGTGGTAGTCCATAGCCATCGCTGTGGGGCATATATTTCTTTGTAATTGCATTAGGAGTTGTCATTTAGGTTGCACGAGTAATTTCATTATTTAATGCAGATATAATACTTGGTAACCTTGCAACCCGTTCTTAAGATCTCTCACCTGACATAAAGTCAGTAGATGTTTCCTTTGCATATTGATATACAAAAAGGAACTCAAACAAGTGTACGAATAAATCGTTCAATGGTTGCCTGATCACGGTGAATTTAAGGATGTCTTCGTCTGATTTTAACCTTATGTCTCTTCATCAACGATAATACTGCACCAATAAATTATTTGCCAGGATCAACATGTAATAGCTGAGTCCATCGTAGAAAACCTTGTGGCCTGGATCCTCGGTGATAAATTCGTTGAAACACAGTACAGCTTCAGATGCAGTTTTTGTTGATAGTGCTTTAGCTTCTTTATATATATTTGCAATGTCAACGACAGTCATTGGATATTTGTATATGCGTGATTCACCTCTACTAATTTTAATATCTGCTTGATTAGCTTTATTAGGGATGCTGACATTAAAATGTGTGTACTGAGTTTTACTTAGGTGATGGTTTATAAATTTGCCATATTGTCCGTCTTGCTAATTAATTTCCAGCAACAGAACTTGAGACTTTAGATGCTTCAGTAAGCTTGGTAATCGCTGCTCTGCCTCTCCTATAACCTATTATAAACAAATTCCATTATAATATAATTAATTACCAGCCCTAAAATTCTCTTACCTTTTATAGCAGCTTTTACTAGAAAACTGACGAGTTTTTCTCTAAGAGATTTATTGGGTATAGAATTTAACGCATGATTCAATTAAACATCTGCGTGATGCCGTTGTTGTAATTCTTTACCTTTACACGTAACATCATGAACATGACATGCTTGACCAGTATTATTTATTGGATGCTGTCCAGTTCTTGGTTCATCTTCATCATGAAGTCGGATATCAAGTCGAGTTCCATGACCACAATAATTATATACATGAAGATGTTTCTCACCTGGATATTTAGCCAAACGCGTAATATGTGATTCTATCATGGAATATAAATCTCTAATATTAAACGGGAACAAACTCACCTTGTTATGTCAAGTGGTCATGTGGACATTTCACTTACAATTCGTGTTAAGATCTTTCTGCACAATAACACATCTAACACATTTGTAATTTTTAACATTATTTGATCCCCTAACTACAATCGAGTATATTTAAGGTTGAAATTCCAATTTTCTTCATTGATCTTTTTGAAGCAGATCTCGAACATAATCAGCTTCGACAAATTCAATACAGACGACATAACTAGATTGTTTTATTTTACTACGAACGACAGTAAAGTAACTATCAAAGATTTTTAGATATTTAAAGGTCAGTTATGAGACTTCAAAATTTGTCGTGTTCATTATCACGAATAAGATCTGTACAAATTCGTTTGCGGAGATTTACCGTGCTTTTGCAGAACAATTCATTGTTTACAAGCTTAAGAAAGAAAGTACTTCTCAAAATCAGTGATGGTGTTAGTTATCAGATCCTTATTCATCTGTATATACTATGCCATACAATTGTGCTGACCAAATTCAAGAACTCAGATGCTCTTTGTTATATGCATACCCAATCACAAAGGTTTAGCAGGTGTCTTTAGTAGTAAGATTTAGTACTAGTTTAGTGCATTCAGTTTGTGTGCTTCACGGCTCATCAGCAATATCGAACGTAAACAGAAACTACCACATGCCGAAAGGTGATAGATAATATAAAAGACTCCTTATTTTCGGTATCATCAAAATTATTTGCAAAGTCGATTTGATTCCAGTGAACGATCAGCCCAAATGTGCTCGAGCGAGTCATCACGACAAAACGTACCGTACCAACTTAATATGGGCCACACTCTTTGCGACTGAATTCAATAACATTAAGTGTGTTAGATAACTGGTAGATATCCTTAATCGTTTTGACTTCGTTGTGCTTACTAATATATTTTGAAAATGTTTGTCATTGGTTCCTCCTGCTTTTCTTCTCTTTCGTTTTAATACATTTCGTATTTCTACTGAACAGTAATGAGATCTGATGCCATATCTTTATTATTGCCCAGAGGTGTTTGTTTAATTATATTGCTCCTGGATATCCCCATCATCACAGCTAGAACAATTAACACTAAAATCATTTTCAAAAACTTCAAACTCAGTGAGCTAATTATTTCTCTTCTTTTTCGACTCTAGTTATTTCCAAGTCATATTAAATAATGACACCTTCAGATTCTCTTCATAGGATTGCCCTTTTTTATTACGATTCCATTTGAAAGTCACTCCCGAGTTAATCAATTTATGAATTGTTTCGATAATGTTTCACAGAAGTCATACATTTTTAAGCATCTTTGATAGATCTATATGATGCATTCAATCGATAAAGCGATATCATTTTACACTTTTGATATTCCAGCTAATTAGTAATTTAATATTTTCTTGTTAGACACCTCCATTACTTTCTTCCTATTAGTTTGAGAATCAATCAGATTTTTACCGTTTTTTTACCAAAAGGTGATTTCACTTTGATATTTAAATTCACATTTCATCAGCATAATAATATTGTCTCCATACCTACTTAAAGCACATGATTTTATTCCGAAAGTGAGACTCTATGTTGTGTCTCAAATTACGACTCATTCAATCAGGTGCCCAACTGCTCCATGCTGAGATAGTGAATGCAAATTTTTGCATTTTACGATAAGAAATCACTTGGAGAGACACATGATGAGAAATCCCAGAATGAGGCCAATATAGCAAAATTCACCATTAGACGATTCCCCCGCTCCATTCACTCAAACTATTCTTGGTTATTTTGCGATAATAGCAGATATTAAAATAACCGGCTCAAATTCAGCTGTATGTCAATTTAGCTTTGGATTTTCTTAGCATGCTGCATTTAATACCGCTTAATTAAGCCAAAATAGCCTTTCTTTCTCCCTCTGAATTTAGAGAGGAACGCCTCTAATTAAAACATTTGGTTATTCTGGCTATTGTTATCACTTGAATAGCTATTACTTAATACTGACCTGCTTATCGATCGAAACGGCTGCTGCCATAATAATTCACTGTTGGTATGTCGTATCGATCGATACAGTATGCAAATCACAACAATTCCACTAGTGGTAAATTGTCTGTTTTTTTTTTGTCTTTTTTAAGGTTTTTGGGTACTGATATATGTCATAGACTATCCCTGTGACTGGTCGCATGCATGGATTATTAATACTAATCATCCTTGTGTTGCACATATGGTAATTATCGCCTAAAAAGGAATTGGGATAGAGGCTGTATGGGGTATCGGAGGTCCAGAAAGGTGAAAGCCTTACTTGCCACTTGTTTGGGTTTTCCCTTTATGGCCGGGATGAAGAATTTTCTAATTCAATATTCTTACCTTCGAAGTCTAAATTTCGCTATAAGACTCAAGCGGAGATATTGATGAAAACGTTTGTGTCTAAATTATTGCTGAATTCTAGTTGGAAATTTGGAAATATGTTTATAGATCTGCAACGCTATTTCCATCCTCCATAAGTTAATGATGATCATCCAAAAGTTCTTGGTGTTTTATATTTTAATAAAGACAATTCGAAGACAATGAAGAGTACAAACAAAATATTCAGGATTTACACTTAAAATGTATGTAATTTCTATGTAGATTGCAAAAATGTTCATATTGTGAGTTGATCGATATCGTCTTTTTTTCTTATGATTCGTTTATTTGGTTTATGTTTCACCTGTGAGTGTTTTATGTAACAATATCGAAGACATAGAGATTTTGATTGGTGAAGAATGTCCTAAACTTCATAGTTTACGTCTTGAAAATTAACCCATCTACAATCATTTATACAAATTGCAAATGGCGCCATCAAGAATCATGATTTTACATTGTATTACGCCTTACAAATGGTACTATAACGAAAAATAATTATACTTTGAGATACACAACGAACTTTATGCAAGTAAATATGATGACTTGCAATCTTCTTATGGCTAGTAAAAGCGGATCGTTCCTTCTTTGGAATAGATTGTATGCCTGTATTAGAATCTTTTTAGAAATAAATAAATGTGACACATTGTGAATCCCTTGTTAATTTGAGTGTGTTTCATATTCACCGCTGTGGATTGCATGCTGTGTTTTATTACCATTGCTATATTTTCTGACTTAAAGGCTCTATTTATCACGTCCGGTCAATTAGAAAGTCTCATGCTCAAACATAAATCAATCAGAATTCATCATGTCATTCCCTTGCAGCTCGTCCATATTTTATTAATATTTATAGTTTACACATCGATCTTAAATGTAACAAACTCTGTTTTTGGGGTAAGAAGACTTGAACTAATAATGAGCAAAGACCACATGTTAGACAATCCGACATTCCATATATCGATGGCAAATTGAGACTAAACAAATGCTAGCCGCATTTCTTGCTTTCCTTAAATATAAATCTTTTAATCTGGCCGGGTGATATATTTTTTTTAAATGTGATGTCTTTTATGACGAAAGTAACATTGCTACTTCTGTTTATACAACCCAGTCGTTTGAAGTATGTTACGGGACAAGGTATTGATCAATAACAAAGAAAAGAGTTAAAGCCAACAAGCTTTGTATATTTAAACAAAACAATTTATTTCCCTAGACAACAATTTAAAAATTGGTAAATAGGACTTTGATCTGTGAATATAATCCAAAATGTGACCTTGAGAATTTGGTAAATAGGACTTACAATATGTGAATATAATCCAAAATGTGATCCTAAAAATGAAAACTCAAGTCCTGTCACTAACTTGTCCTATAAAAAATCCAGGTTCGAGTCCCAACGACGTACGAATATGGAAGGCGATAACGTCCGATGTGGTCCAATGTATGAATAACAATAACTCCTCACTTGAATCAGTCTTTAGTTCCGAATAATTTCAGAATAAACTTCCATAAATATCATTCAGAACTTTTTATAGTAAAGTCAACTTGTTGAGTTTCCAGCATATCAAATTATTAAATCAGAACTCAGACAAAGAAAAAACAAATTTAAAAATATACCTTACTCCTTCAAGATATTGAATGAGTCTGTCCGAAAAATATTAGAATTACGTATTTGAAGTCTTACGAGATTGGTCATGTGGTCTCTTACTACGCTAATTATCACAAGTAGGCCAATGTCATTCCACTTAAAAATGAATCATGAAAAGGTTTTTTACAAACAATGATCACACAAAGAAAATATGCCCGTGATACTGACTAATATTGTTAACTTTCTGTTGAAATTTTTAGCCGGGTAAGTCTGACGAAATGATAATTCTCACGTAACACTTTATCGTCTTAAGTAAACAAACATTGTGATAAAAATAGATCTCACTATTAAAAATAGAATCCAGAATCAGATACAAATATTCATTGCAATTAAA
This sequence comes from Potamilus streckersoni, assembly GCA_016746295.1. Classification (NCBI taxonomy): domain Eukaryota; kingdom Metazoa; phylum Mollusca; class Bivalvia; order Unionida; family Unionidae; genus Potamilus; species Potamilus streckersoni. Next base: position 1,406,128 of record JAEAOA010001155.1, read on the forward strand.
TACAATTAAACAAAAAAAAATTTTAACCTTATACACAAGCAATTTAAACACATATACGTAACACAATACCTCACAAAAAAATTATATAATAAAACTTAATGTTTACCATCTGAAATTTATACATGCGGCAAAGAATTTTAATTAAGAAACTTCTTATAAATTATATAATGTGTATATGAAAAGATATTAATATACACGTGAAAGTGCATCAGCAATCACATTATCTTTCCTTCAGATGTACCTGATGTTCAGATTATACTCTTACAAAAAAAACTCCACCTTAATAATCTTTAATTTTTATTTTCATCTTGTCGATGAAAGTAAGGGAATTGCGATCACAACTACACAAGCTCAAGGTATTTTTTTTTCAATTGGACCAAGTGTCTGATCCAAAGAAGGCTTGCCAGTTACAAGTGGATTAACCACAACTTTGTCTCCAGCTAGGTCGTTGCCTAGCAACAAATGAATGTCCTCAACGGGTAGGTTATACATTCTACCGACTGTCACAGGTCATGTAACAAAGTCTGATGACAAATTTACAGAAAGGAGAGAAACATTAACAAATCCACACTCTACTCCCTGAATGAGAATACTCTAATTAGAACAGGACCTCTCAGAAGAAGGCAAAACACCTGACATTAAACACTGAGAAGCTCCTGTATCCCTTAAATTTTAATAGGGATAGAAATGATCGAATCAACCAAAAGTGATATAGAACCCTTCGACATGAATGGCTCATAATTCTACATAACAAAATCAGACTTGGGGTTTATTAGACCCAACAAACAGTCTTTCTTTCAATACATGACATTGATCTTGACTTCTTAGAAATAGGAGCATTTGGGATAGGTCTATCTTGATTCTGATGCCTACATTTCAATATAAAGCAATTAGAAATGACATGTCCTTTTTTCTGCAATATGTACACGTAGGCAGATACAAAGATTTTGAATCAAGTATCTCAGAGGCTTGATTTTTAGACTTTGTGCCAGATTGATTTTTTTCTGAAAGTCGTATTAGGCTGAAATACCTTTGTAACAGTAGACTGCTGAGTGAATGGTTTGCTTAAAAAAGGAACTTTATGAGATAAAGAATACTCATCGGCAGCAAGAGCATCATTTTCCAACTTTTCAATCTTATGCTCTTCAAAATCTTTCTTAATATCAGGAACACACTTTTTGAATTCTTTAAGCAACACAGGTTGTTCAAGACTTTCATAATCACGATCAACTTTCTCGGATAAGCACCATCTCTTCAAAAAGTTTTCTTTTTCTCTATCAAGTTCAACATAAGTGCACTCAGTGTCTTTTTGCAGTTTCTGAATTTTTTGCGATAAGCCTCAGGGACTAACGCATAACCCATTAAAATGCACTCCTTAACCAAATGATAATTCTCACGTAACACTTCTTCTTTTTAAGTAAACAAACTTTGTGGTAAAAAATATATCTCACTACTAATAATAGAATCCCGAATACAAGAAAAATAAACATTGCAATTAAATACAATGAAATAAAAATTAAATAAGAATAAGTTTAAATCTTACACACAAGCAATTAGAGCACATATAGGTAACAAGTAAGTAACGAGCTCGCTGTGTGTAATGAACATAATAATATAAATACAATTCGATGTGAAAATAAGGAAACAATAAAGAGCAAAAAATGCAAATATCGATAATATTACATCAAGATCATTGATAAAGCTCATAGTCAATTATTATATGATTAGAAAGTACTGCTCGTGATTTTTAATCGTAATCAATATTACCGGTAGTAAGCATTGAAATCATATGGCGAGAATACAGGGTGCAATGAGCAAAATGTATATTTAAGGCTGGTACTCAAAATATTCTATTTTAATCAGCGTGCCTCTCTTTATTTGCACGCCATAGGTCTCTTATATTTTTCGGCGTTTACGTCCTGGGTGTAAACGGAGGGAGGCATCATTCAGGACTTTGTCGGTTGGTACATAGATGGAAAACTTTCTTCCCAAAATGATCTGTGCATTGCATAATTTTTATATTTTCAAAAATTTACTCTCTTGTGGAGCTGGCATGATATGTCAGCGTATGTGTTTTTGTGTTACCTTTACCTTAAAATATTGGTCATTTTAACAATATTACTATTGCAGTATTCTTGAAATGTCCTGTGTGTGTGTGTGTGTGTGTGTGTGTGTGTGTGTGTGTGTGTAAAGAGAGAGAGAGAGATCGTTGGACTTAGCTCTTTTAAACATTTTAGTTTAATTCTAAAGCAAATGACACTAACAATTAAAATGTTTAATAGCTTTACCTTTATTGTTTTTTCATAGTGACTTGAAATAATTGTTTACAACGTTAAGATAACGTAAGACACTATGCGTTAAAAGAGATCAAACTTTAAAAATAATGTCCAAATAATTGTCGCTTTGTTAACCAAAAACACTACAATCAAGTAGTAGGTACAGGAAAGTAAATAAATAATTCACTAATTATTTAACTTAAATTAAACAATTTATAGAATAGGATTTCATGTACTTAAAATAAACGTCAAACCAACAAAAGCACAAACCTAGCTCAGTCCAGTCTGTATCTCCCTTCACGGTTTACAAACAACATAGATTTTAATGTTAATTTATTTAAATGTGTATTTTGTGTAAAAGAAAATGCCAATGAACTGATTAATTTCATATTAAGTCAGGCAAAAATTTTATTTATGTTCTACATTTGTTAAATGTTTTTTTCCACTGATTCAATACGACAGATAAGACGTGGAAAAAAAATCATAAGTTTCCATCAAAACAAATTTGAAAAGATAATAACGAAATGACTGCAAAAACTTCTGCTTGTTCTTATAAAACAACATTCAAGATCTTGCACGATGTCAATGTTATTGTTGTTTAGATATATGAGACAGCATCTCTCTCTCTCTCTCTCTCTCTCTCTCTCTCTCTCTCTCTCTCTCTCTCTCTCTCTCTCTCTCTCTCTCTCTCTCTCTCTCTCTCTCTCTCTCTCTCTCATCCTGCTTATTAAACCTGGTCTTTACTGCAATTTTTCGTCTTTTCTTCTTTTTGCATATTTCACTAGTATATTTGGCTGTTTGCATATTATGTATGTTTACCTAACCATTATACATGCATGTTTGATTTTCCTATTGACATTTCCTCTTTTGTATGGATTATTCTTCCTTAGGAAATGTTAACTTTCATTTAAGTTTCCCAATTTGTGCAAAGACTCTGTGAAAGAAGATTTGTTTTTTTTACCCAATGGGTGTGGTTGCCTCTTATACATGTTTTATATATTGGGTAAGGCGGATCCCACAACCAATCATTTTTGTCTAACTACATTTGACTTCCTCAGTCTGCGTCCTGTTATTTTTTCACTCTTTGATTGTCACATAAGAAATATTTTCTCGCACAACAATGTATGAGTGATAAGATACGAACCTTAAAGTTAATGAGACTGGCAAAAACCTGAAATTAGGCTCAAGATTTCAAATCGATTAGCGATGAAAAGATATAAGCATTCTGCAAAAAACCGCATTTTATAATGATGTATCGTGTTTATAAGGCTTCGTAGCATTTGTCAGCGGTAAAATTATATGTATTTTGGGGTAGCATTCTTTGGTTCTAAATGTCAGCTGAAGATAAATATTCATCTCCAATTGTCAAGTGGAAAAATTTCTATAATACAAGCAAATATTGAAAAAATAATATTACTTACATAAACGTGTATTTGTCAAATACTGATTCTCCTTGATTCATATACAAGTTGAAAGAATATATAGACTAAAATGGTTTGGAAATATTTATTCGTGGGGATGTTAACGCAGTACTCGATGCCATTATGAAAAGAGGCTGGAAAACCAAAAACCAGAGATGCGTAATTATCATCCAGAAGAAATTCATAGTACCTAAAACGTAGTGCAAGTGAACATAAATATTTAACTGACAATATCTTGAAAATAAGCAGTTCATATAGTCCTCTATTTTCTAATACAGAACAATTTGAATCGACAATCGCATCACATAAAGTATGGGAATACATTTTCAAAATTCATCGTTTAAACTGGAACTTTATAAAGAGATGTCATTTACGTGCACTCTGGATTCCAAATAAATAACTTTCCATGAAGTTTTTCATGATTATTGCAGCAACCAACACTGTTTCATATACATGTAAAATCCAATGCAAGTATATTTCTGTGGAATGAACGAATGGAATATGCATCATTTTTATGGGAATACACACAACATATTTTAATGTTAGTTTATTTAAATGTGTATGTTTTGTGCACAAAAATAATGCCAATTAACTAATTAATTTCATATTAAGTAAGACAAAATATTTTATCAATGCGTTCACATTTGTTAAAAGATTTCCTTCCACTGAAGTTTATCCCTTGATTCAATACGAGCGATAAGGCGTAGAAAAATATCATAAGTTTCCATCAAAACAAATTTAAAAAAATATAAACGAAACGAAAGTCTGCTAAAGCTACTGACAATTCTTATAAAACATAATTACTGTTCTTCCACATTAATCTTTTTCACACCATCACACGATGCCAATTTTATTGTTTCTTACATATATGGGACGGCATCTCTCTCTCTCCCTCTCTCTCTCTCTCTCTCTCTCTCTCTCTCTCTCTCTCTCTCTCTCTCTCTCTCTCTCTCTCTCTCTCTCTCTCTCTCTCTCTCAACAATAGGAAAGAGTAGAAGCCAACAAGTTTTGTAAAATTCAAGAAACAAATTGTCACCAGAATACAAAGTGATAATTTAGAAAAAAAAAACTTACAGTAATTCAATATAAATCACAAATAGATCAGAAAAGTTTATCTTCAGACCTGATAAATAAGGTTCTAATTAAATTCAAGTGGTAATTCATTTTATATTCAACACTGAAGGTGTTGACGTGTCTGCTGTTTTTAATGTACTAGTGTGCCAATGGCCTTAAGTATGATGATGTGCCAACAGTGTTTCGATGAATTAAAAACATAATCCAATATTTCCTTGTTTGAACTCCTTACAATCCCATAGTTATATAATGATGAAATCCATTCTTATTTACCAATTCAGAAATCACCTTTGCCATTTCAGTCAGTGGAATTTGAAAGGATCCTATCAAAGTTCAATCTCGTTTTGCATATTTTGCATTTCCTGTTTTTCATGTGCAGTCATCGAGTCTTTGTAATGGAAATAAATCACATTGTTCCATTTTCTACAGTCGGTGCACAGGCCGAAATTATTTTCTGGTTTCGGTACATGAATACATAGTGAACTTCAGTCCTTATTACAGGGATCTATGACATTATCATCAAAAAAAAATACTGGGTATATTTCTTTTATTTTAGTTGTAGACATACAAAGTTCAGCAATTATTTCTTAAAGGACGATTCTAGTGATTGTTGTATCTTAGGAACTTGACATGGACCATCGTGATGATTTTCTCAAAAATGCGTATGGAGTAAATACAAGTGTTCAGGTTTCTTTAAATTAATTTATAACGCTGTGTTTGGTCAAAACATTGGAGAACCTCCGCAAACACATGAGTCATGATATAGCTCGTGATAGTGAGCAAGATAAACTTGGTAGATATATTGCTGACCTAGCATTCCAGTTCTTGGAGATTTTGGATGGTAGAATTGTTGCAGTACACATTGATGAGCTTACGAAGCCTATTTACGTTGGCGAATCTGTGTTCAATTTGTGCAAACTGCTCATGTACGGAGCTTTATTATCATACAATGTAACCGCAGTGTGGAGATTTCGGAAACACGGTAAACAAATTCCTATTATTGTACTGCACTTAACAACTGATGCTATTTACGCGGGCATGACCGAACCATGTTTATTAAGTGCATTTGAAACCAATGAGAAACCAAAAGATCATCTTCTGTTTTGTGATACCAGGAGGTGTTAGGAAAACTCAGTGATGAGTTCTCTCATAACCTTATAAAGGGGAACACGTTAAACTGCTCACCAAAATGTATTCGGCTGTGGACGAGCCGCAAAATGGTAAGAACAAGTAAAAAAAAAACTAAAGGAGTTATAAAAGGATCTCAAGCATAATAAATATGTGGAATGTTTGCAGCAAACATGAATTCGCATACATATATATTCTTATGCTAAAGACATGAGGCAATAATGCCATGTTGATCATATTTCGTGGCATTAATGTTCATGGTCTCACAGTCTAATGACTTTGTGTTCCTATGACAAAGCGCAAGATGCGTTTTTGGAATATGTTAAACCATTTAGTTTGATCACTAGTGATTTGTTTAGGGTCTCCATGGGCAGCAATTTAACAACTTTGATAAATTCATGCAACCAACAACCGCCAAAGGTGGTAAAACAGAGCATGTCGATGGATGCCTCTATGCTGCTCCACACACAGGGATATTCTTCAGTTACATAGATGTCCGTGAACGTATCAAATATATTTTACATTCGCGACAGACTACACAGGTGGCTTCGATCAACTGTTTACAACGATATTCAAACACGCGTGTAAAACTGCGGCCCAAATTGCAGCGATCATACTAGCAGAAGTCGAATTTGACCATGTTGTTAAGACAGCCCAACGCGTCAAAGACATGAAAACGTCATAAGGCAACAGCGGAGACTATTGGACACTTGTCAAAGATGTTTTTGATAATCCATGAAGGTATAGTCACAAGGTACACTGGTGCTTGACGCAGTCATCACAGCTACCATTATGAGTATTCTGAAATAGCATCTTCTGTATTTTTCCGTCAATAGACCCGGTGACTGTATAGGTGAGGAAATGAAATTACAATCAAAAATCAAAAATAGATCATGATCATATGAACACTGCCTAAATGGCATTGAAAGTTCTGCTAGAAAATCATATAACACCGCTGATCGTTTTGACAAAGTGGTTAATGCATATTAAAACTATATATATATATATATATATATATATATATATATATATATATATATATATATATATATATATATATATATATATATATATCTTTATATGTATTAACCACTTTTCTAAACCGTTTCCACTGATACACCTACCTCTAGAATATTGTCTGAACTTCATAACTATTAACTGAATCTGTTACGTTTTTTTCAAATAATGTCCTGTCACAACATTTTGGTTAAACATAGCCCATCGAGCGATGTTAGCTCTTAGTAGAGATTAAATCAGTGTCTTGATGAAGTCCTTAGTGTGAAGACTAAAGCGTCAGGTTAGCATTTTTCAATCGTTTGTGTATGTATTTGAAAAGGTATGAACATTGTCGGATAGATGGAAGCATTTTTATCAAGGCTTCTTGCTTTTATATTATCACTCAGAAACTCCAGCTAATGGTGTCGGAAATAGCTAGTATTGTACACCAATCTGGGAATTCTTAATTTTTGACAGATTGTGCAGCTGATTTGAAGACTGAAATCCCTTCTTTTTGGTATGAAATATTCTTTCGTACATTTTGTAACTTATCAAGTGTTTTATTCCGTTTACGAATAAATTCGTGTTTGTTTGATTCTGTTTGAATAAATATTTCCTAACAAAATCAAAAATACTTTGAAACAATTCGATAAATACCATAAATATCTGTGAGGTACTTATGAGATTTAAAGACTCAACCATTATAAACTGGCAAGCAAAACAATTATGTTTATCAGTACTTGATAAAGAAGCAAAGTATAAATAACAGTAATAAGTGTTTAGATAATATAAAACGTAATATTTAGCATTCTCCTTGTGTTAATGGCATAGCATTGATAAATCAAGTGTCACATCTCTAAACTGAACCTGAATTTGTACACAAGAATGCGCTCATACTCTTGGGAATATTTTGATTCTCCTGCTGATTTTGATAAAAGGCTGGACTCGTATAATCACATCCGTACATTCCAAAGAGCTCCCGTTCTTTCATGTGCAAGAAGAAAACAATATTATAAATTGTTTGCGAGACACGTACATGGCTAATTTGCCATCAGAAAACAAATTACATTCGTGTTATTGCACACCGTCGAAGAAATCAAATCGCATGTAATCAGATTGAAGTCAATCATGTGCCAGGAAATTTGCATAAATAGTAATGCCAAGAAACCTAGATTCCCATATAAAAGAAAATCTACCTTTTCCATTTATTAGTTAAACACCCATAAGTTCTGATTACCCAATTTTTGCATATATATATATATATATATATATATGTATATATATATATATATATATATATATATATATATATATATATATATATATATATATATATATATCTGGATATTCAAATCAATCTAGTTATCATTAATTTAGTATAAGAGCCAAATATAAACTCATTTTCTAATCTCGATCAGAAAATGAAGGAAATTATAACTTACTCCTATAAATATTCATTAAAAAATGAGGGAAAAACATTTAGAAATTGAAATTTCTTAATTCTCATTTGCCAATTATATTAATTTCTCTCAAGATGTCATGATGGCAATACCATTTAAGCATCATTACACTGAAGTATTTAAAGACCACATTTAAAACCTTCAAACTCGATTCGATGTTTTAACGTTAATATTGTCATCTAATCCGTAGGGAACAATTGAAGCACCAGATATTACACATCTTAAATCATCTACATTCAGTTTACTCTAGAAAAACATTAAATCAAAGGACAAATTGAAACAAAGTGAAAAGAGAAACGAAAATACAAACAATCCATTATTATATACACACTGATTGTGCCTCTCAGAATTAATAGGGTGTAAATGAACTATATTTTCCCGCACACGTTTTCAAGATGTATATGTCTTCGATAATGATTATAGTTTAATGCATTTATATGGGAGAATATGAACGATTGTGTTCTGGGATTAATACTGCACGATTTTTAGAATTGAAATATTCATTCGAGAAAACTACTAAATGCAGTAACCGTTTTACTATATACTCATTTTCTTATTTTACCTAATGTTTATTTCTTCAAAATATATACTACAACTATAAAGCTATTTGAATTTATACTGTATTCCAAACAAAATACACAACCGTAGATTCGTCAAAACACAATAAAAATATTAATGCGCACATAGCACGACAAGGCTATCTCTGAGCTTTGTCACACACTTGGCATCAGTTCAAAAAAAAGACTATTTATTTATTTCTACTTAAAATCTAAATTTAAAGTCAAATTGTGAATGAATGCGCATTGCAACAGCTTATCCAGTAAGTCTATAATTAATTATATTTATGGTGTTGGTCAATTCTACTCATTTCCGCTGATTATGGACTCAATTTATTAGCTGTCAAATCCACAGAAAGTGTATGCATGTGTCTGTGATTTAAGTAGGTAGGGACGTGCCTTAATTCAGCTGAATGCGCGTTTCTGTTCTGTCACTGAATGTTTACAGTCATAATTGGGAAACCTATGAGCTCTTTTAATTATATTTATCAAAAGGATTATATGTAATATCACTTTCATTCCATTTTAAGCTTTTTCAGAAGAATGATATTAAATCAGAAATGTTGTTGGATTTATAGTACAGCTTCGCAATGAGTATTCATGCTTTACAGCCCATGACATAGTAATTCGCATTTACAAAGCTGAGAAAATACATTTTTAGGAAATTCAAGATGCAAAATATAAGTATATATTTGCCATTATTGTTACCAGCTGAAGAAAACATGTTTATGCCTTGTCACGAGCATGTTTTTGTAAGGACCCATCAATAGTATGACCTGTTATCAATAGCCAGAATCCGAAGCATTGTGTCAACAAAGTTAACGCAGAAAATGGTAAAGCAGCTAGTGTGTGTCAGTCCATTCAGACAGCGGAAATAAGAATTTCTCATCTTCTTAGCTTATCGGCTCTGAGTCCATATTGTTCTACCGAAACCTGTTGTTGCATTTTTGTTCTCTGATTTAGTTATTTGTCTTAAAACATGGCACGTCTCTGATAATCTAAACCATAACATCAACAACAAGTTAAGAATGTATCTCCTAAAAACTGTGTAAATGATTAGAATAAAACTTTTATTACATAGTTTCTCACATTTGTTGTGGATACTGCAAATATCACGTTCATTTATTTGCTTGTTTGAATATTTTATTTTATAACTCAGTAATCTCATCCACGTTATCCATTTTATCATCTCTTCTTTCAAGTAAACGAAGCAGGTGGTTTAGTTAATCCTCAAACAAATCTAATGAACTTAAACCTAAACGTCTACTACATGAATGCACGTGGTCTTGTTTACAAATTAGTTCCTAATACACAATATTATTTTAGCTAAAAATGAATTTTTGTTTAAATATGCTATTTTTACTTATAATAACGTTTAGATATAGTACTTGCAGCTCCTCAAAAAGTGGGACATAGAATTAAACATGTTATTGTGTTCGTGTGCTGCCTGGTATTCTGCAGCATTTTTACAAGGTGCTAAAACAACTTGTCTGTCCAAGATATCAGACAGTCCATGTACTTGTAAGAATAAGGTGACGAAAAGTGTTAGTTGTCAACATTCAATGCAGCAGCAATGACAACAAACATTTCCTGACTTCACGAATGGAATGCTATGGAAAACATGACATGTAAAAGTTTGGCCATGTTAAGTCTCCTTTACTTGTTTACTGGGAAATAATCATTCAGTACTTTGTTTTCAATTGCGTGATATCTTTAAAATGAGCAATAGACTTTGTCATCGCATAAAATCAGATTTGCATTATATTTAAGTAATCGTGCATTGTTTATAAAACAATATGTATAAATAATTCCGGTAATAAATAACACAGGTCAGCACATGTCAGCATTTTAATATATTCAATAGCACGACGCTTCAACTTACAGAACGGAAACGTTCTAAAGCATTCAATATATTTCAAATCACATTCAATTCACGAAGGAAAAAAATATAAAATGAGGCAAATCGTTTTGAGAGATAGATGCAAGAGCCTCTTTACAAAGGGTTAGCATTTTGTGTGATATATATATATATATATATATATATATATATATATATATATATATATATATATATATATATATATATATATATATATATATATATATATGGATTTTTGAATGCAGGGAGATCATTTGGACGTATGATAAGTGGTTAAAGAAAACCATGATTTGTTAGTTGCCTTTCACAAAAAAGTACACACCACACAACAAACTTTGTTCTCTATTTTGCTGCATTCATTTTATTTCCGAATTCTTCAAAACGACTATTAATATTCAATTATGTATAATGTATTCGAACAATTGCACGAAAATTATATTGAACCAACGGTAGCAAAAGGAGACGATGAATTTCTGTGCTGTATTTCACGAGTCATATTTCGCCAATTGGACAATAAGACACCAGTAAGAATATTATTTATTTTGCTGTCGGAAGAAGGATATCGTATTAGATCAATTTATTTTGCTTTATTGTGACGTAAAGGATTTATATAAGAATCTTGTTTTTTTTTTTCATTCCTTGTTTTGCCTCAGTGATCTATAATGGTAGATATTTGAGAAAGCATTTGTTATGAAATGGTATAGTAGCAAAGTGAATATTAGACCTCTAGTTGTTAAAAAGGTACATTATTATTTTTTTATTTAATTTATTTTTGAGAGTAAATATAGCTGAAAAACAAGTCTGCTTATCTGCAATATTTTCTACATTTATTCGGAGAAAAACTCACGTTTCTATAGTTCAATAATCTCATGAATTTAGATATTTTCTTTACTGTACGTGACTTTGAGAAATGGTCAATTTCATGGTAGGAACTTTACAATTAGTGAATGAAATGCAAGGGTTTGAAGCTCGTGTTTGTCACAGATAATTTTACAATTTTAAATAATACTCGGAGATAGTACTGCTGTGATAAATATGCCATGTAATAGAGCTAGAAACGTCAAGACAAAGGGAAACACCTCTATTTTACCTATTGTCCTAAAAAGAAAGAGACAGCATAAACAACTGTTTATATACGTTATAAATTAAAACTTTTATTTGTGAATATATAATCTTTGATGGAGTATTATTTTAACGGCTTTTACTAAAGAACTAAGACACAAAGCGTGCGTTTTGTTTCGTATAGCAAACTTCTGAAAACTATTGTCACTTTTTCTATAAGTTATAATGTTTTGATTCAACATAACCTATCAAAAATAAAATCTGTATTCAGCTATGACTGATTATAGATTATGTTTCTGTATCTCGTCATCTAAACCACATAATGAAGCGTTGACTTTACTAAAATTTTAATTACTATTATATTCTTTCTTAAGAGGCTTCATATGGGCGCAAGTGTTTTCGTACCCTAAGTGTCAAGGTTTCGTACCCTAAGTGACAATATTTCGTACCCTAAGTGACAGGGTTTCGTACCTGAAGTGACAAGGTTTCATACACGCCTAGTGTAAGACTGGTACCCTACAGTATTATATATATTTTTATTCTATAGTTTTGTTTTTGTTTTCTCGGTTCAGATACGAAAGTTAGACATTAATTTCCTTAAATAAAACAATAGGATTTTTAATATGTTTTATTATCGTAATAAATCCCCAAAGCACGGGTATCAAATAACCTTTCTGTAGGAACGAAACGTCTGACTAAAATTAATATGTTCTAACGGATGTTTCATGTTCCCAAATATGTTCCAGTTTACGGCAGAAACAACAATGCTTAAAGAAAACAAAAAGAACATTTTTAGCCAATTAACTCTTTATAATTTACTTCTTTCAAGACAGTTTATATTTTCTTAACTTTTTTCACTCACCTATGATTTAATTATTTCAGTCCTATGCGATATGAAAAAATTTAAAGAGAGATTTATCAATCCACGATTACGGCATACACATCATTCCATCATCCTGACACACTGTATAACTAAAGATAAAATAACGGTTTCTTTTTTATTGAAACAGAAATGCTTCGCGACTACAACGAAGTCGACAAAATGGCTAAACAATAACCAAAATGAACCACGTCCTTGTAAAATCATCAGCAAAACCACACGCCCTTTAGGTATAGCCAACAAATAGCTAACAATCGAGACAAAATAAAAGCAAGATATATTAAACAGTAAATAATCACGCTGAAGCGATAAGACTGGTTACGATAACACTGATTGGAAAATATGGTCCAATCAAAACAAACTGTAGACGATGATAATGGACGTGTAGTACCATTATAAGATAGTAAACTGGCGTATGTGTTGGATTCGGTTGGAAAATTATGGAAAATGCCTGAGGCAATATTCATAATAAGGTAACAAAAATGTTTCAAAGAACGAGTGGAACCTATCAAGCTGAAGATAAGATAGCATTTATTACAAAATACGTACCAGTCGAGAAAGACGGTAGAAAATGATAAAAAAATACAAAGCATTATTATAATAGAGTAAACTGATGTAAGTCTTGGATTTTCTCTGAAGATTATAGGCCACACCTGAATACAAATGCAAAGTGTCATTTTAAATAAATAAATTGATACCGAATGCATTAAGAATCTTTCTTCTATGATCTAATTAAAATATATAGACAGAAGGTGTACTATCCCAGCACTATATATGAGCCTTCAGGCAAGTTTATCAGTAGCGTACATGATTTTGAATGAAAAAGAATATTAATTAAACGTCTCTTTTCATTAATTTGTGCATCGGTTTATCACAGTGTTGTATATTTTACACAGTGTGGTATATTGTAAAATGATATCAGGTAAGTTTATATACATTTATTCATTTCTTTAATTATGTTTCATGCATGGAAGTAATTATACTACAAAGATGTATAGTGCCTTCTGGCCGTCCCGTGCAATGATCTCTCTCTCTCTCTCTCTCTCTCTCTCTCTCTCTCTCTCTCTCTCTCTCTCTCTCTCTCTCTCTCTCTCTCTCTCTCTCTCTCTCTCTCTCTCTCTCTCTCTCTCTCTCTCTCTCTCTCTCTCTCTCTCTCTCTCTCTCTCTCTCTCTCTCTCTCTCTCTCAGGAACAATGAATAAATAAAGATTCGAATTATTGTTCTCCAGCACATGAATAAAGTTGCCCTTTTCTTTGTTTAATGGTTTTCAAGCAGATAGTTATATGCAGCTTACACGCCTATCTTAGAACGATGTTTGAGTGCTGCCTTTATTGTCATTGTAGATCATACAGGATCTTATTAGTTAGGTATTTCTCTTGGATGCACAAACGAATTGATAAACTTGCAATAATATAGTAGCCCTATCGCTCATGCTTTTGTTGACTTTCCTTCACTTATTCAAATCAGAATACAAGCTAAGTAACCTGTGGTCTGTTCCATGTGCTTGTTCCCCTTTGTTTTACAGACACAATATACCATTTTTACTCACTTATAAGCCGAGACCAACTGGAAACAACATTCAGTTTGATAAAATGCTTCTGCTGATCATGATATATGTCATTTGAAGATCGATTTATGTTGGGGTTGGTGGGTTGGGGGGACTTTTTGGTCTCTGCGAATTTCTCATAACAAATTGCACAGGCCCTGATCTGCCGCAGATATGGTTCTATGATATTTGAAGTTGGACTCCAGTTATAAGCATGTACATGTGGTAAGTCTTCATATTTTGCTATATATATATAGCTTATTGGTTTTATGAATAATTTTGATGATTGGTCGTTAATACTATTGGTAATAGTATTAATGTTCGCTGGAGAATTTAAACTGAATTGAAACTGCATTTATAATGCTGCATTATTCTATCGGATGATTGCTTGAAATGATGATCTATGTCCAAAAATATCGAAGTATGGACAATAGAGCGTAGTACAGTTAATTTCCATTACAAATGAATCTCACAACCCACTAGAAATAAATGGATTTCGACACTGACATGTTCATGCAAATGAGGAAAAAAATTGCTAGTGATTACCATACAACCGGAATTAAGACGAGACTCGAATAAACCAACGCATATAAAAATTATTTGAGGATACATTCAATGTTCCCTGTTTTTCTTCAAGGGTATGGCGTATCATATCTTAATTGCCCAATGGACAGAAATCTCCGTCTTTAACTCATCACCATAGTTTGTTAGAAACTAACCACTTCTGTGCCTTAATAAGAACACGACATTTAGTTGCAGTCTTATTAACATAAAAGGATTGGTCAGAGAATAAAACAAGAGTTTTATCTTCAAAAATGGCTACCAATAAGAAAATTCTAATATCTACAATAGTTCTAACATTCATCAAAGTTCATATTAATTTTAATTGTTTAATCAGTTTTCCTGAGAGGACAATTACTTCCTTCTGATTTAAACGAGAGCAAACTAAATTGTCAGAAAATGCAGGAAAATTTAATTATTTTTGTATCAATAAACGGGAACAAACCCTTAACGTTTTTGATCCATTTCTTTCGAAATGAAAGAGCACAAGTGTTATAACTTTGCACGAATATAACTAACGCTTAATTCCATGCTCATATTAAAAAAGCAACAAATATTTGTTTAGTGTTAAGTTGTGGGGCAAAAAAAACTTTTTTTAGAAAACTGCATTCTTCGTTAAAAGCAAACTAAATTGCACATTGCTTGAGCTTTCAAATAAATGCAAGATAATTTGCCCAATTTGTGACTGAAGCATGAGATGCGCTTTACCTATTTTCTGCCATTGAGTTGGTGAAAACTTTTTAAAAATGTTAATTAATCTAACAATAATACTTCAATTTTAAATTACAAGTGTATACAATTTTTGAGAGCTCTTAGAAATTGTGTAAACTGTAGCAAAAAAAACTAGTATATGTACACGTTAAGTTCTTGAGTTCTGTGTCGATGTGTTGATGTACACGTCTAATTCATGGGTTCCGTGTCTTAGAGAAACGTTGAGGACCGAACCACATAAAATTATAATTGTGTTTACTTTACTTAAATGAATATGCAATCCTCAAAATTGATTAAAGAGCTCCAGATTAACGTTTCTTCCGAGAAATACTCATATGAACATCATTAAAAGGACAAAGATAATATAAAACTTCTATTGAAAGAATCAGGAAGTCGAAGCTGAGACACACTCTCTATTTAGTTCAAATATCAGATAAAAGTTCCGTTTAAAGTCATTACGAACACGACACTCAGATAAACCCAGTCATTAGTAGCTAAAATCTGTGACACACCCTTTCCCCTTGATAGTCGAAATGAGATCAAATATCTCCTCTAGTTATAGTGTAATAAAGTAAGTCTGATGGTGTTGTGTAACATTTTCGTCTGTCCACTCAATCTTCAAAGTACAATCTTTTAGAAAGTTGTATAATTGGCAAGCATCTCTCCTCCTGAGATCGATGCATCGCATTACTAGCGTTAATTAAACAATTATATTATTCCTACTGATTTGAAGGCTCTAGGTGTAAAACCTTCAATTAGACATGTATCGCCTTATGAATCTTTAAGACAATTTGGCATGAACTCAAACGTTAGCAATACATTTAATTAGACACATATTTCCTCTTATGTCTTTCTAAATAAATAGCCATGGGTTCAAACGTTAGCGTAAAGACATTATATATATACCCCTCTGGTGACCTAGTTTTTTGAGCGTCCGCTTCGAACGCGGGAGGTCGCGGGTTTACAACCACGGCCGAGTCATGACTTATACAAATGGTACTAACAAATCCCTCGCTAATGTCAAAAAATATGACTGGGTGAGACATGATGCTACATCGCTATAAACTGCCCAACGTAGCGATATGACAAAAATTTTTAAGCGACGTTAAAATACCAAGCTACAAATCCAATTAGACATACATTTCCTCGTTTGTATTTATAAATATATATCCATGAACTCAAACGTTAGTCATTTGACGCCGAAGATTAAATGATATCAAACAACAGAAAAAACAAACAACATTTAAATAGAATGACGCATACAGTAACCATTATAACTGCTGAAGGCTACAATTTTACACCAAAAATAAAAACAATATCTGTTTAGGAATCAAGACATAAACCTACACACTTACGGATTATACGGTAGCAACATATCCATAATGAACTCATCAGTGATAGCGTAGCTGTAGGCAGATATGCAATATCCGCAAAAAGCAAGTTTATCAGGATTCTTACATGATAAGACAATCAGCATCAAGTTTACAGATGTGACGGATTGTATGCATGTATGTATGTATGTATGTATGTATGTATGTATGTATGTATGTATGTATGTATGTATGTATGTATGTATGTATGTATGTATG
The DNA here is from genome assembly GCA_016746295.1 of Potamilus streckersoni. Classification (NCBI taxonomy): domain Eukaryota; kingdom Metazoa; phylum Mollusca; class Bivalvia; order Unionida; family Unionidae; genus Potamilus; species Potamilus streckersoni. The sequence continues at coordinate 1,423,268 of JAEAOA010001155.1, forward strand.
TATGTATGTATGTATGTATGTATGTATGTATGTATGTATGTATGCATGCAGTAAAAATAGATGTCGCTTTGGCTTGTAGACTTTTAGGGAATTATACAACGTTTTCAGTTTCCGCAACTAGTCTATACAAGCTGGTTGTATTTATAGTTTTAGCACATGTGAAGATAGAAATGTAGAGGTTTACAAACGCAACGTTTTTGTGTTTATTTGTTTGTCGTAACTATGTTTTGTATTTGCCTTTGAAAAAGACTCATTGGGAGTCGAAAGCGCTTAGGCTAGTTAGTTACTAGTTTCGTACTGTTCGTCGTCAGTTTATTGCATCTATTTTAATTAATCCCTGACAGACTTGATCCCTTGGTGGATCCAGTACGCTTGAGAGGGTTGTTTTTCGCCATATGATTTGTATTCTTTATATATATATATATATATATATATATATATATATATATATATATATATATATATATATATATATATATATATATATATATATATATATACTTGGACGTTTCAGGAGGTTTTGAAATACATAGACTATAAATCTTAAAAGAGCAGAGGCATGTTCATAAATCACTTATAAAGACGCTTGCTAAATATTTGGATTTATGATTTTCAATCGGAGAAAATATCTGATGTTTGCACATTTTTATATAATGTCTGTTTGAACAACACAAATTTTAAGTGAGTATGTAAATACTAGTTAATGCTTAACCAAACTAAGAACTGAATAAACACCTCCAGATTCTGATGAAAGAAAATAATCTGGAAATAAGGAGTCTTGAAGATGCCCTCAACACTTATAAAGCACCACAATGACTAGTTGATCACGCTGAATAAGAAGGTAAAACGCAAATGAACAGTTTACTTCTGTAATAATGCAACTAAAATACTAACGCAACACTGATAGCTAAACTTTGTCAATTCTCTCGTTTTGTACTACTGATTGCCTTATTCACAACAGTACTAGTGTTCCTATTCCACCCCCAATCCAAGTTAACTACATTGGGCAGAGACTCGGAGTTATAACTGGCATTCATTATATATACAATTAACATAAATTTGACATGAATAGAATATGGCAGAATATAGAGATAGATTCTATCAAAAATGTTACGTTCTGAACCTTTCGGGGCTGATTCCATTTCTGAAAAGTAGCATTTGTATAATTGGACATGACATTAATTACCAGTCTGTCTCCTGAAAATAATTTGATCAAATAA